>WJXA01000492.1:0-82158 GCA_014282245.1 Rhododendron simsii | reverse complement strand
GTCTCAGCTTTTTCCTCAGACTCTCTCTGGGCCTGCCTTCCATTGGTTCATGTCGCTCGACATCTCCAAAAGAAGAACTTGGGAGGATATTGGGGCTGCCTTTATTGCACAGTACAACTACAACTCTCTGCTCAAGATGACTACTCGTGAATTGGAATCCACCAAAATGGAAGCAAAGGAGTCCTTTACGGATTTTGTTAAGAGGTGGAGAGCCAAAGCCACTCTAATGACTGAGCGCCCGAGCGAGAGGGATCAACTTCGCATCATCTCCCGCAATCTCCAGCCAGATTATGCCAGGCACCTGGTTCTTGTTCAAGCATCTGCTAGCTTTGAAACCTTCTTTGAGTCTGGCCTGGCCATTGAGGATGCACTGCAGAGTGGAATTCTGCCTAGGGGAGAGTCCTCCTCACAGAAAGTGAAGCCGCGGCCCTATTCTGGAAATAGTAGCGCGCTGTTTGGTAACAACAACTACTCCAATACAGCTACAAGTGGGAGCGATGCTTCAGCTTTGGACTCTAATGGCACTGCCAATGTCAATCAGGTTCAAAACGCCCAAAGCTACCGGGCCCGAACCCAACCTCGAAGTTTCTCTGTCTTTGAGGCACCTCTGTCCGCAGTGATGGAAAAACTCGTCAAGTCTGGGCATCTCAAACCCTTGACCCCAACTTCTCCGCCAAAAGTCTTACCTCCTGGTTACAAACCTCACCTCTTCTGTGCCTTCCACCAAATGCCTGGCCATCCCACTGACGCATGCTATTGTCTTCGACATGAGATTCAAGATCTCATTGACAATGGCACGATTCATGTTCCACCAAAGCCTAACGTCATTTCCAACTCCTTGCCTCAACACAACTCTGACCTTCTGGTTGGTCAAATATCTATCACCTCCACTCAAATCAACCTGACCTCCACCATATTCAACCCTAGCCACTATATCGTCCCAGAAAGCCAACCCAAACCAGTCGTATCCATCCCGTTTGAACCGGAGATTAACATGATGGCTGTAGGTTGGGCAATTGAGACTTTCTCTGCCGACACCTGGATTGACAGTAATGAGGAGCTTACAAAGGGGAAGACTGACCGGCTGAGGTCCATTATTCAAAGGAGCACCAAGTAGGTTTGGTCAAAGAAGCTAAGGAAGCCGAAGTGCTGTTGCTTGGGCCTGACACCCGCTGGATCCTACCTCTTTTTGTGGAAGCTATGGGTAGCTTTTTAAATATTGCATTTTCAAACCGCGTCTAGTTTGCATTGGCGTTTTGTCTGAGTCTGACACTGAGTCTTTTGCATTTGTCTAAGTCTAGCTCTGAGTCGGAGGTTGTGCCTCTTGGCCCTCCACATCGTAGCTTTTGTTTCAAGTTTTGAGTCTACTGTACTTGGCAACCCCAGCTTATGCATTATCTTGCTTCTAAGTACTTTGCTGACTTTTGAATAAACTGTGTCGACCCTGACGACGAAGGGATAGATTTCGATGGGATCATCCCTAAGGAAATGTGTTCCCTCGCCGAAAGGGAAGACAAAAGGCATGCTCAGCCTAATAATTGAAATAGTAATTTTCAAATAAACTTGAAAGATGAAGTAGACCTCCAAATGGTTCAAATTTGGTTCAAAGCTGTTCCCAGAGGAGCATTGTGTCCAGTCAGACAGGCTCGAAGAGTTCATCAATGTTTTGGCAGGGTCTCTCAAATGACATGCCTAACGTTGACCCTGAGATAAAAGAACATCAAATCCCCCTGCTACCAGGCGCCAAACCATACAAAGCAGAAGCTCAGAAGGTCCAGCGCCTCATACCATCCTCAAATTTGCAGGAACAGTGTTCCGCCAAGCACAAGTTCGAAAGTTCAAAATGGGCCTGGAGCAAGGCATGTCAATTGAAGCACTTTGTTCCTTGCATCCATTTCATCTGGGGGTGCAGCCATTTCATCGACCTCAATGGCAATAAATTCAATACCTTGGTCAGCATGGATCAATTCAAAAGCTTTTTCCCTGAGAGAAGCTCGTTGGGCTGAAAACCCCAAGGGTGGGCAGTTCCAAGCAAAAATTAGAGCAGCCTGCTAGACCGAAACCTATGAAGGAGGTCTAGGCAAAAGTAAAGGCAATGTTTGAAAGCTCGCTAGGCCGAAAACCCAAATGGGCGGTTCTAGGCAAAAGTTAGAGCATAAAAGGTGAGGTAAAGTACTCGAGTGAACCGTGGCCTGAACTACGTTTTGACCTGATTCCCTAGCTTGGGATACGTAGGCAGTCTCTCTTTGAGACTCGGTCTCAATCTATCAATTGGATCCATGGTTGACATTTGGTACTCATCAAAGGTCGAAGAGGATCGAAGATCAAGCTGCATGGGAGGCGTTTGAAAGGGGAAAAACTTTTTGTCTTTCAATTTTACTACAAACTACTTCTTCAATTTCAAAGCTGAGCATAAAGCCTTAAAAGATTTTAAGCATAAAAAACAGAACGAAATGCTGGCGAGGCCTAACGGCTCACAGTTTATTCTAAGTTCAGCGAAGTCTGGTGTGAGCAGTTGCAGTAGCTTTGCAGTCATGTGCGCTAGTTTGAGGTTCACGAGCACTTGTTCATAGTTATGGCGTTGGTCTCAACCCTGCGCGCACTTTTTCAATTCGTACAGCGATCAATAGCAGTCAACTACTGCCTTCGAGTCCTATTCAAGGGGCTTTTTGCCAAGTTTTGTCATACCGTGCAGACCTAATGTGACTGCACGGGGGTGTCGGTTTCAGTCCGGGCCTATATGTGTCATCATTTGTGTCTTATGTCCATCTTTGTGACATCTTTCCAATTTTTCAATCCATTGTCATGTCGAGATGCTATTCTTGGTTCTATTTGTTCGTGCAGGTCATTGTACAGCTATTTTGACCTCACAAGTGTCAGTTTCACCTGTTTAGGAATGTTGTGAGTTTTGGCTCATTAATGCCCAAAATTTCATTGTATTCCATGTGTCTGAGGGTTCGCGTTGTTCCCTGGGGCTCTTTCCCCCTTTTCGTTCGAGCTAGGCACGTCTGTACATATATGTGTGTCTGTGTGTCGACTCAGTTCACTTGTCAATGCAAATTAGATATTAGCGCATGGTTTATATGTCAATAAACTGAAAAATGCAATTTTTACATTGCTACTCTTGCATCTGTAATCCACAAGCTGTGGACTCTCTTGAGACGGCAAGGGCACGTCAGCCCAAGGCCAAGCAAAGTATATCTCTGGGGCTCATCTGCCCGTACATCGAAGAAAGGGCATGCAGGCCCAATGCCACTGCTACATGTTAACTGGGCACGTCAGCCCACTCAATGTCTCTCTATTTGGGTGCGCATCTCAGAAGCAAAAGACAGTAAAGTACTGGGGCTCAGTGGTAGTCCTTAGGCATCATTGTCCTCCTAGGAGCCGCCCTTAGTTTGCATCTGCACTTTCAATTTGTGCATTTTGTTAGTATACATCTTTGCATATTGTATATGTCAACTGTTGAAAACAGGAAGGTGGCTAGAATGGCCGCCATCAAGACTTTGTTTACCAAAGGATGCGATGCAATCTCCTGCGGTTTTGTTCTGTTTGTTTAGCGGAGGCAATGGAAATCTCCCTAAACTCTCGATTTGTTGGCCGAAGGATGCGATGCTATCTCCTGCGGTTTTGTTCTGTTTGTTAACGGAGGCGATGGAAATCTCCTTAACTCTCGATTTGTTGGCCGAAGGATGCGATGCTATCTCCTGCGGTTTTGTTCTGTTTGTTAACGGAGGCGATGGAAATCTCCCTAACTCTCGATTTGTTGGCCGAAGGATGCGATGCTATCTCCTGCGGTTTTGTTCTGTTTGTTAACGGAGGCGATGGAAATCTCCCTAACTCTCGATTTGTTGGCCGAAGGATGCGATGCTATCTCCTGCGGTTTTGTTCTGTTTGTTAACGGAGGTGATGGAAATCTCCCTAACTCTCGATTTGTTGGCCGAAGGATGCGATGCTATCTCCTGCGGTTTTGTTCTGTTTGTTAACGGAGGCGATGGAAATCTCCCTAACTCTCGATTTGTTGGCCGAAGGATGCGATGCTATCTCCTGCGGTTTTGTTCTGTTTGTTAACGGAGGCGATGGAAATCTCCCTAACTCTCGATTTGTTGGCCGAAGGATGCGATGCTATCTCCTGCGGTTTTGTTATTGTTGGTCAGTGGATGCGAAGAAATCTCCCTGAATCCATGATTTGTTTGCTGACGGATGCGATTGAAAAATCTCCTGCGGCATTGTTCACACGGCAGGATGCGATAAAATGATCTGCGTCTCAAATCAACGACAGCCGGTCCTGTCCACTTCCCCTTCAGACTTCAACGGCTCGATCATTTATACTGATGATTGTCCCATCCTATCTGCAACGGCTTGGTCATTTATACTGATGATCTTCCCCTCCAGACTTCAACGGCTCGATCATTTATACTGATGATTGTCCCATCCTGTCTGCAACGGCTTGGTCATTTATACTGATGATCTTCCCCTCTAGACTTCAACGGCTCGATCATTTATACTGATGATTGTCTCATCCTGTCTGCAACGGCTTGGTCATTTATACTGATGATCCTCCCATCCAGACTTCAACGGCTCGATCATTTATACTGATGATTGTCCCATCCTGTCTGCAACGGCTTGGTCATTTATACTGATGATCCTTCCATCCAGACTTCAACGGCTCGATCATTTATACTGATGATCCTCTCATCCTGTCAAATTCCTCAACGGTTTGATCACTCAGCTCATTGATCTCTCCGTCCGCACCCACAACAGCCGGTCTTGTCAAATCCATCAACGGTATCTAGCCATATCATCCATACAATCCACAACGACGATCAGATTATCGTCCGACGGTTTGTTCAATGGTCCACCATCTGCAACTAGTTGTTCCCCAGGAGAGTCCGCCTCGGCCTGCCCCAAACGACTACCTCTACATCAGTCTAGCTTCACGCGCATCTTCCAGCAGGCTTATTGCTCTGTCTCGGATGGTCTTTGATAAGGAGATTGGCTCTGATTCCCAACAGATGGAATTCAACCTACCTGACACGACCTACCCGTGTTTGTTGGAATACTTTGTGCCGAGGATAGTTTGATCCCCAGCAACGATGGCCTGTCCCGTCCAAAATCTGCAACGACAGCCTGTCCTGTCCAACTTCGATCAACAAGCGGCGATTCGCTCGTCCACTTCTACTTCCATCCCCGGCAATGGACCTGCCTGTCCATTCCACCAATCAGGTTCCTTAAGTTTACTTGTCTACTTTGCTAGTATGCTTTCCTCTGGATTGCCTTGAGGGGTGTCTAGAATTTTTTGACGTTACTTGTACCAAGTCGATGGTGCTTCAAGTGCCGTCAAAGAGAGGCTACTGTAGACACCCCAATTTGGGCTTCCAGATTAGTTTACTTACGGTTTTTGATTCCCCGATGATGAAATGGATCAAGAACACCCCGGGAATGATAGCGTGTTTGAGTTTTGAGTGTTTGCAAAACCCTTGAACCTAACCTAGCCTAAGCCACTTCAAAAACCAAAAACCTTGCTGGTCCGCGCCAGGGCGCAACTATCCCGCGCCCGGGCGCACCATCGCGCGAGGGTTTCACTCCATCGCGCGACAGTGCGCCAGGGCGCACCATCGCGCGACAGACTCACTCCATCGCGCGACGGTCCAACCTACAACCGACCTTTCTGATGGAGGACAGTTAGCCACCAATGCAGCCTCAGCTAGGCCTCGTGGACTGCCTGAACTCCTCTGTTTCCAACCAGATTCACCCCCTTTCCCTATTTATACCCCCCATTTGTTCTCTTTCAAAGGGTTAACAAAAATTGGCATTCAAAGGTTTACACCCTAAGCACAATAAAGAGCATAGCTTGTTCTTCTTCAACTCAAACACCTCAGACAACCTCAACCTCAATTCAAAGCTCAAATACTCTTTCAAACCCGAAGCCAAAGGTATAGCTTACCTTTGTTCTGCTTCTGTTCTGATCCCTGAGGGCGGCTGGCAGGGCCAAGGCTGGTAATCAATACCAGTCCTGATCCTAAAACTGGCGAGGTTTCAAAAACCGTCATGGTGGGAACCAGCGCGCGATGGTCCCACTGTCTCACGCGACACTTCGGTGCTGCACGCGACGGACCACGTGGGGATTGGTGACCTACTGTTTTGTGCTTTATTTTGTATATAGATCACTCTGCAAGCATGTTAAAAACCAGTTTATTGTTTTCCTTAGTATAAACTGTTAGCTTTATAATTGATTTGTATTTCTGCTATTTTGGAGTACCCCTGGGACCATTCTGGACCTGTCCCAGAACCCAGAAACATGTGTAAACCAAGCACTGGTCTGGTTGCGCCAGGGCGCAATCATCCCGCGCCAGGGCGCACCATCGCGCGCCAGGGCGCACCCTCGCGCGACAGTGTGACTCCATCGCGCGATAGTTTGCTCCGACCAGTGACTGGCCTTGCACGGGTAACTTGGATTTAGGCTGTTATTCTATCCCCACACTGTTTATGGGGTGTTTTATTAATTTGTAGGGCTTTTTCAGCCTTTAAACTGTATATTATCCTGCTATAAAACTGCGTGGTTTGTCCTGGGTGTGCACTGGTCCTTCCAGAGCCCAGAAGGTTTGAGAATAAGAGCTGTGGGTTTTAAGCTCACCGGCACGCGCTTGTCTTGGAATTATGCGCGCAGGAGTGAACAGCATGCAGTGACTTGTTCAGTGCATACTGGTTTCTTCCTGCGCACGTCACTCCAAAACAGGGGCCTCCCAGTTTGTTTAAACTCCCACAACAGTCTGTTCTCATCCTATACTAACTGTTCATCCATGGTATCATTCACATCCTGCAAACATGTTACAGTTTTAATCCCCTTTATCTGTTCCCCCGCCCTAATTGGCTAAAAATTGATTAATGAAATAGAATCGCAAACAAAATAACGTTTTTGCAAATGCCTAAGTAGAGACCGATCTCCGGATTGGGCGAGAGGGGTGCCATAAAACCCTTCCCCTCTCGTAACCTGGCTCCCGAACCCAGGTATGGTTATGACGGACTGGTTCCTTAATTTTTTTAAATCAAACAGCGCGGCAGGTGCTTCGAAATACGGTTCCTTGGGTGTCGGACCTTCAAACCCGAGTGGCGACTCTGTATTTTCGTGAGCGCTTGTCGTCCAGCTAAAAGCGCTCCCGCGAACCGGCAGCATCTCTCCTTTCTCAAAAGGGTGGGGAACGGAATCCCTTCCCCGGAGGAGGGAAAGATCAGGGCAAAATCGCATTTGCCCACAAGCGGCAGGCGCCCAGCGGCGGAGGCTGTAGGAGTGGTAGGAGAGGTGGTAGAGGTAGAGGGAGCGAGGGCCCTCAGGGTGGTAGGACAGGTCAGGGCAGAGCTAGCTTGCCTGCGCTCTCCTGGACGGTGGACGTGGTGACCGCTCAGGGTGTCCCTGGTCTGGTGGAGGTCTCATGCCTTATGGTTGCGCTTCTGGAGTTCCTTGCTCAGGTATAACTTGTTTCGACAACCTTCGTATTTCCACTTTTAGCATATCTTATACTAATCACTCCTTGTATTGGGCAGGTCACTCCGGAGTATGCGAGGGAGATGGTGGCGGCCATGATGGGCCTGGAGCAGCTCGTGCGGTGATATGCCACGGGCCACTCCCCGCCTGTGCTAGCTCACTCTGGAGAGTCACTGGTAAACTCTCAATCTCTTAATTGCATCCTACTATTCTTACTCCATAATTGATAATGCAATCATGTTATGTTATTGCAGGCTAGGGGAGGAGCTGCTCGGGGGCTACGCAGGAAGTCTGTTCGTATGCCTATGTGACAGGCTTCGTCTGCTGGCTCTCGGGAGGAGCGCCCATCGAAGAGGCAGCAACACTCCGATGGCACAGAGGGTGAGCCTATTACCGTTTCGGACAAGACCGAGGAGCCGACAAACGTTGATTTGGAGGACACCTCTGGTAGTACTGTGCCTAGGGCGACTCGCACTCAGGAGGTTGCCAGTTCTGAGGCGGTGGAGGAGGTCTCTAAGGAAGATGAGGAGGAGGGTGAGGATGAGGATGAGGACTGAGTCCCTCTTTTGCTTTTGTCTTTTGGCAGAGCTTGTGTGCTTCGTTTTTGCGGGGTGCCTGTTTACCCTTGGTAGATAGGATTTTTGAGCATCGGGCTTGCAAGCCTTGTTTTTGTACTTCGAGTTATGGATCCCTTCGAGATTATATATAGAGATGCTTTTCCATTACCTTTCGTCGTTCAATTTCTCTTGTTGTTGTTGTTTAGAGAAAAATTGAGTAATTTGGACACTCACCGAAATGCACAACCAACCATAGATCATGCGACTGCGTCCGATATGGAACCCGCATCAAGAGATTTATTCACAATGAAATAGAAATCAAAGAAGTAACTGTAAGAATTGGTGCAAGACTCAGGAATTCACATTAATACCCTTGGTGTGGGTTTGAATATGACCACACACACAGTAGTGACAAGTTTTAAAGCCCACGGGGTGTCTTAGAAGTTTGTCCTTATACTCAGAAAACACTTAAAAATAAGAAAACATTGATTTTGAAAGGTGACAACTTCAAATCTTGGCTAGGGACTCGGACCGGAACTTGGACTAAGTCACTTTTGGCCATATCGACCTGTAGGACTCAAGGAATCGGCTTAGAACTGCTCGAAATGTGATTTGGTGCTTTGACATGACTTGAAAACGGGATTTTAGAAAGTTTTTGTGCCACGTCCTCAAATCTCGGGAATATTCGAAGCGAAACATCCCCGAAGTCCCATATGCCTGTTGCAATGAGTGCTGTTGCTTGAAAATGCCTCAAAGTGTCCCAAACCCACTTCATGCCTTTGCTGTCAAAAACTGCAAAATGCAGACACAGTATGCCGTGCATCTCTTCAAAATGCCATGCGTGGCTTCTCTTGATTTCACGGTACATTGGTGTTATGCCGCGGTGTTTTTTTCAGTACCCACTATGCCGTGCGTGACCCTAATGTGCCGCGCGTGGTTATTTTCCTGACAGTCTGCATTTTGCTATTTCCCAAGGTAGACTGCTCAGGGTTTGAGGTTTGACCCATGCAATGGTATTTCCGAACCTGTGCATGCATGCATTCCTTTCCCAAGCTTTTCCTTATGTAGGACTCATGGAAAACTTGCACTTTTGGAACCCAAAGCACTTTTGAAAATTTGAAAAGGTTCCTTTTCCCTATAAATTCAAGCCCTTAACCTCAAATGTCTCCTACCATATTTAGATCTCATTTCGCTTCCCCTTCCCATGGCCCTCTCTCTCACCCGTTCGCTCCACCCGTGGTTGGTTTCGATGGAGGGCGTTGATTGGCTCAACTTCCGAGCTCACGGCCTCTACTCCATGAGGTATCTCCGCAACATTCGTCTTCGTCCGGAATTTCTGAAGGCAGCCGCGGTCTTCTAGGATCCGGAAGTTCATGTATTTCGTTTCGGCGAACAAGAACTTTGCCCTACTGTGGAGGAATTTCGTGCTTATCTGGTAGGCTTTGGTTCGGGGGAAGTCATTATTCCTTCGGTGCGTGAGAGTGTCCACAAGGTTCTATCCGCAGCCCTTGGACTAGGTAGTGGCGCTGCTCACTTCTTAGTGAGCGATGGTCGCCTCAATGTGATGCAACTTATTGAAATGTTCTCTCCTTCCAGTGATCTTGCAGACACAACTTATCAATCCCGGCGGATGACTGCGTTCTGCATGTGCTTGCTTGCGGCCTATCTCTTAGTGTCCCCTACTGGCCATGCTAGCTCCGCTTTGGTCAACGTCGGCGTTCAAATTGAGGCTCGAAAAGATGTGGTTCCAATGGTTTTAGCTGAAACTTTGATGGGCTTGGATAGAGTTTGCTCTGGAGATACTGAGGTTTTCTGGGTTAGTCCTCTCCTCCTATAGGTCGGCTTCTCACTTTGTTCTCCTTTTTTTGGTTTCTCCCACGTTCTCATTTCACCTCAACGCTCGGTTAGGCTTTCTAGGGTTTCTGACTTGTTTTCACTCTTCTGTAGATCTGGCTTTATGACAAGGTGAATGTGCTGACTATTCCTCCTGGAACTGGACGTATGAGGCTAGACTGTTGTCTCTCCGATACTTTGAGTTTGCAAACAGGCGGATTCCTGAGTGGGTTGATTTCTGTAGGCTTCTTCGAGCCGAGACCATTTCTTGGAGGTGTTCATGGTTGGACCTCCTTTCCATGACCATGCATGTTATGGGCCCTCAGTGGGTCATCCTTGCTAGTTTGGAGGCCTTCACTTTCTACATCCCATACCGGATTCAACGCCAACTTGGCCTTAGACAAGAGGTCCCCGCAGAAGCTGTGGTTGCTGTCATATTGCCTTTATTCCGCCATTCCGTCCTTTGCAACTATCAACGATCTTGGAGGGCCCGTGAGGTGACCGATGCACATCCCTATCCTTCCGTGATGGTTCGCGGGAGCTACCGGAAATGGCTAAGGAGAGATATTACAACAAGAGCTGGAAACTGACTCAAATCTACTATCTTGACCAAGAAATAAATCATGGACCTGCCTTTGATTGTGTTGTTTTGTCTTTTGAAAGTTGTACTCAGCCTTATGTATTAGAAGCAGTTACTATAATAAAACGAGTTATGGAGGGTCTCCCCTTCCTTGATTCAGTGCATTACATTCCTCCGCCCTGGATTTTTATTTTGAAATGGTGGTGATCGGGCCTCAGAGTGAGGCTGCCTACGTATCCTTGTGGTAAAGGAATCAGGTCACAACGTAGTTTAGGCTAAGGTCCGCTATGGTTTTGACAATCTCTTTTTGCGCTCTAAGTTTTGCCTAGCACCGCCCTTTTCGGGTTTCCTGTCTAGCGAGCTCATTTATTGCTTGCCTTAACTTTTGCCTAGGATGCCCTTGTGGGCTTTCATCCTAGCAGGCTGCTGCTCTAATTTTTGCCTGGGTCTGCCCGCCCTTGCGGTTTTCAGCCCAGCGAGCTTCTCTCAAGGGTAACAGCATTTGAGTTGATCCAGGTTGACCAGAGTCGCAAATTCGTTCCCGTCCAAATCAATGAGCTATGTAGCTCCTCCTGTCAAGATAGTTTTGATGATGTATGGTCCAGCCCACTTCGGTCGAAATTTCTCACGCGGGTCATAGACTGGTGCCCGAATTTCTTTTAAAACCATGTCACCTTCTGACAAGTCTCTGAACTTTACCTTCTTGTTGAATGCGCGTGCAATCCTCCTTTGGTACCCTTGGATGTGGTGCCACTTGTTCTAGCTGAAATACTCATGGGTTTGGATTTGGTTTCTGCTGGCCAAATAAACGTCTTTGGCGGTAGTCCGCTTCTACTGCAGGTAAACTCTCATTCAGCTCACCCTTTTTTTTCTGGCTTTCGCACATTCTATTTTTACCTCGTTTCTCGGCTAAGGCTATGTCGGAGTTTCTTACTTGTATTTCCGCTCAGGCTTTATATGACTCCTTACTTGTCTTTCCACTCATGTAGCTCTGGCTGTCTGACAAATTGGGATTGCTCACCGCGCCGGAAGCAAACTAGCCCCATCTGTCCGGTCAAATGCATCAGCGAGGCATGATTTACCCAAAAATGACCATGCATCAATGGTATACATTCATGAGAGAGATGCTACCAAATGAAATAACTTGGAGGCATGAGGCCCTGAACATCCCAGACATGGCCCTGAATTCTGCAGGTTTTGAAAGGATGGTGATAGCTGGACTGACCGCCTTCACATTCTATGTTCCCAGTTGTTTTTTTCGTCAGTTAGGAATGAGCCAAGGGCTTCACCAAGCCGGGATTGAGGACTTCCAAGTCCCTGCTTTCACTGCCCAGAATTTGAGAGGATATGAGCATAATTGGGGTCTGAGGCAACCCGGAGGAGCCGATCCAGATTTCAGCACGGAGCTTATGCACCGATATCAAGCATGGTTGAAAAGAGAGGTTGCAAGCAGACAAAACAACAATTGACTCTTTGACGGACCTTAATGATCTAGAATAAACTGTGAGCCTATTGAGGCCTCGAGCGCTTTTAATTCTGTTTTTATGCTTAAATCTTTTAAGACTGCTCAGCCTGTGTAATAGAAGTTATAATTTAAATAAAGATGAAAGTTCGATAGTTCTCTCCTTTTGATTCAAGTGTTGAACACCGCGTCACTCAAATATCGAGTTAACTTCTGGTAGTAGAAAACCATGGATCAAGTTGATTGATTGTGACCGAATCTCACAGAGAGATTGCCTATGTATCCTTTTTCAAGGAATCAGGTCAACACGTAGTTCAGGCTAAGGTTCGCTCGGGTATTTTTAGCTCTCCTTTTGCGCTCTAACTTTTGCCTAGTAACGCCCATTCGGGTTTTCGGTCTATCGAGCTTTGATTGATGCCTATTTATTTTTGCCTAAACTGCCTTCTCAGGTTTTCGGTCTAGCAGGCTTGCTCTAATTTTTGCCTGGAACCGCCCACCCTTGTGGTTTTCGGTCCAATGAGCTTCTCTCAGGGATAGTAACGCTTGAGTTGATCCAGGTTAACCAGAGTGTTGAACTCGTTGTCGTCAAGATCAATGAGCTGAGCTGCTCCCCCAGAAAGGATGGTCTTGATGATGTAAGGTCCGAAACGCTTAGGTCGGAATTTGCCGCGGGGGTTGAATACCGGCGCTTGAATCTCCTTCGTGACCATGTCTCCTTCAACCAAGTCTCTAGATTTCACTTTCTTGTTGAATGCCCGGGCAATTCTCCGTTTATACCCCTAAACATGATACAAGGCTCGGAGCCTCCGCTCATCAAAAAGCATGAGTTCAACGAATCTTCCACTGAGCCACTCAGATTTCGAGAGTTCCGATTCTACCATGATCCTCAAAGATGGTACCTCGAGCTCTATAGGAAGAACTGCTTCCATCCCGTAGACTAAGGAATAGGGGGTTGCCCCTGTTGACGCTCGGATCGATATTCGATACCCCCAAAGAGCTAAAGGCAGTTGCTCGTGCCAGTCCCTGGCAGATTCCGCGGTCTTCTTGATGATTGTCTTGACGTTCTTGTTCGCCGCTTCGACTGCCCCGTTCGTCTGAGGGCGATAGACAGTTGAATGCTGCATTTGGATCTTGAATTCTTCAAACAGCTCCAGGACCCTGCCTTTGAAATGATTCCCATTGTCTGACACAAATGCTTGCGGAACCCCATACCGATAGATGATGTTCTTTCTGATGAAATGAGCAACTTGAACTGCAGTCAAGGTTTTGTACGACTCAACTTCCACCCACTTAGTGAAGTAATCGATTGCTACAAGAATGAACCTATGACCATTCGAAGAAGAACGCCTAACCATGCCGATGACGTCGATACCCCACACAGAGAAAGGCTAAGGCGAAGCCATGCCAATAGGTTAGATGGTGGAACATGCATCAGATTAGCATGGATTTGGCACTTGTGACATCGCCGCACATAATCCACACACTGAGATTCCATAGTAGACCAGAAGTAGCCCTGACGCAAGATCTTCTTAGCGAGCATGACACCGCTCATGTGAGGACCACAGACCCCTTCGTGGATTTTCTCCATGATTCTGATAGCCTCGGTGCCGTTGACGCAAAGTTTGTGCATTCCACAATGAGATTTTCTATACAACTTTCCCCCCCCAGATAATGTAGTGGGCAGCAATCCTTCGCAACGCAGTTTGATCCTTTTTAGAGGCATCGGCCGGATACAAGCCACTCTCGACGAAGTTCCATATGTCATGGTACCAGGGTAGGCCATCATCGACATCATCGATGGCGTTGACGCATTGACATGCGGGCAGTCCCGTTGTTCGATCAAGATAGGGCGGAGTTTGACTCTTAAAGGTAATTCGATCATGGAAGCCAAGGTAGCAAGGGCATCGGTAAAATGGTTCTTTAACCGGGGAATGTGAGTGAAGGTCACTCTGTTGAAACGAGGAATTAGCCCCTCCAAATCCTGATGGTAAGGTTTCAACTTCTCTACGCGCACCTTTCAGTCTTCATTGGCCTGAGACACAACGAGATTAGAATCCTCGATGACTTCGAGTTTCTCAACACCGAGTGCGAGCGCAGCCTCCATGCCCACAATACAGGCCTCATATTCAGCTTGGTTGTTTGTAACATCGAAATTGAGCTTGAACGCAAGCGGGATATGAGAACCGTCAGGGGTGATTAGCAAGACCCGATTCCAAACCCTTTCTGATTGGCTGCTCCATCAAAGAAAAGAGTCCAAACGTCTTCGACAACTGCTAGCACTTCCTCATCTGGAAATACAAAATCTGAATCCTCAGGTCCATCCACGGGGTGGTCAGCTAAGAATTCTGCGATGGCACGCCCTTTTACTGACTTCCTTGTGACGTACTCTAGGTCGAATTCTGCTAAGAGAAGCAACCAACGTGCTAACTTACCAATGAGTGCAGGCTTCTCAAATAGATACTTGAAAGGATCCATTCGAGAAATCAACTTCACTGGGTAAGCCAGCATGTAGTGTCTTAACTTCTTAGAGGCCCAGACAAGGGCCCAACACGTCTTTTCCAAAGCGATATAGCGTTCTTCGGATCCGACCATCTTCTTACTCAGGTAGTAAACGGCTTTCTCAACTCCCTCGTGCCCTTCCTGAGCTAGCAAGCATCCCATGGATGTAGGGCTCACAGACAAGTAAAGAATTAGGGGTTTCCCAGGCACCGGCAGCATGAGAGCAGGCGGATTTTGCAGATAGTTCTCGATTGAAACGAAGGTTGCTTGGCATTTGTCCAACCATACAAACGGGATATCCTTCTTGAGTAAACGAAACATCGGCTCTCAAGTCAAGGTTAACTTGGCGATGAATCTGCTGATGAACTGGATCTTTTCCAAAAAGCTTCGCACTCCCTTTTCAGACTCAGGTGGCTTCATCTCAAGTACTGCTTTGATTTTCGACGGATCAACCTCAATCCCACGAGAAGTGATCATGAAACCAAGCATTTTGCCTGCTGTGACTCCGAAGGTGCACTTCTGTGGATTGAGACGCATCCGAAACTTACGGAGTCTTTCGAAAAGCTTCCTCAGCACAAGAATATGTCCTTCCCGGGTTTTTGACTTGGCAATCACGTCGTCAACGTAGACCTCAACCTCCTTATGCATCATGTCGCGCAAGATGGTCGTAGCAACTCTCTGATAGGTAGGACCGGCGTTCTTCAAACCAAATGGCATGACCAGATAGCAGTAAGTTCCCCATTCAGTGATAAAAGTCATTTTCTCGTGGTCCTCGGGTGCCATGAGGATCTGATTGTAGCCCGAGAAGCCGTCCATGAACGAAAGCAAGGCATGCCCCGCAGTATTATCCACAAGCACATCAATGTGTGGCAAAGGAAAATTGTCTTTGGGGCTTGCTTTGTTTAAGTCCCGAAAGTCAACACAGACACGAATCTGGCCATTCTTTTTAGGAACAGGGACAATGTTGGCCACCCAAGTAGGATACTGAGAGACCGCGAGAAATCCAGCATCGATTTGCTTGGTGACCTCCTCCTTGATTTTTTGTACCCAATCTGACTGCATCCGTTTGAGCTTCTGTTTTATTGGCTTAGCATCTGGCAACAGAGGGATTCGATGGTCCACTATCTCTGGATCGATACTGGGCATGTCTTGATGAGACCATGCGAAGACATCGCTGAATTCGGTGAGGAGCTCTTTGAAAACACAATGCTCCTCTGGATTTAACGTGGAGCCCACTTGAACCATCCAGGGATCACTCTCATCTTTCAAATTTATAAGAACTACTTCTTCTTTTAATGGTTGAGCATGCCTTTCACCTTCCCTTTCGATGAAGGCATGGATTTCCTTGGGAATGTCCCCATCGAAATCTATCACTTCATCGTCGGGGTCAGCACAGTTTATGTAAAGATCATTCAAGTAGTCAGAAGAGTAGTTCTTCATTTCATAAGACCTTGTAGGGGTCGCCAAGAGCAAGGGAATCGAACTCAAAGTAAAAGCTATGACGTGGAGGGCCGAAAGGCACAAACTCCGACTCATAGCTAGACTTAGACTCAGTAGACTTAACAGACTCAGTGTCAAATTCAGATACATCATCAATGCAAGTAAGGCGTGGCTTGAAAATGCAATTTTTAAGGCTACCCTTAGCTTCCACAATGAGAGAGGTGGGGTCCTCGAGGGCATCAGACCCGAGCATGCATACTTCGACCTCTTCAGCTTCCTTGGCCAAACCCACTTGAGAGAATTCATAGAATAGCTGCTCCAAGCTCCCCTGATCAAAAGATCCCAACCAGTCAGTCTTCAGCTTGGGCTGGCTAAGCTTTCTCTTGAATTCTGCCTTTGCTGGCTCTTCATCACTAGAAGACCAGGTATCATCAGCGAAGACCTCAAAACCGGGCAGCAGCTCCCCAGTAACCGAATCAATGAAAGGTTCAGCCTGCCCAATGTAGATGTCGTTCCCTACTTCACGGATGAAGTAGCTGTCAGGTTCACCATAGAGGGATGGAGGTTTTTCTGTGCATTTCCTTCTCTTGGCATCTTTGGCAGAGGAAGAGTACCCCAAACCAAAGCGGCCCTCACAAGAAGGAAATGTAGGGAACTCCGAGATCCCTTGTTGGTGAATCCCTAAACCGAGGCCAGGTAGATAGGACATCCTCTTCATAATGTCCAGAGCGACAGAGCTTATGATGAAGTCCCCATCTACGTTGATGGCTGAAACTGAGCTAGAAGTGTCAAAAGCGAAACCCGCGAGGTCAACGTCTTCATTATCATTCGCGATGCCCAGCACAGGTGTGCCATCCTTCTTAAGTGGGCGAATGCCCGAGTCCCCGCAGATAGTTAAAGTCCCAGTAGGCAGTCCCAGCATGACCTTCTGATGAAGAGTAGACGGTACAACCATGATGTCAGATCTGTGAAGCCACGGTCTCCCTAGCAAGAGATTGAAGGAGGCTGGGATGTCAACCACATGGAATTCGACATCCATCTTGAATCCTTCCACATCAAGGTTGAGCATAAGCGTTCCATCGACCATGTGACGAGTGTTGTCATATGCCTTAACAGCCATGCTAGAATGTGCGAAGTCCTTTTTAGTTAGTCCCAAACGGTAAGCCACCTTTAAGGGGTAAACATTGATTGTCGAGCCGTTATCGATGAGAACAGTCGGAACCCAGAGTCCCCGGCATTTGACAGTGATATACAAGGGGCGATTGTGGTCAACTTTTCAAGTGGTAGATCCTTGTCAGTGAAGGTCACGGTGTGCTTAGAGGTAGGCGGGAGGATAAGGGATATCATCGCATCGGGCGTGACGTCCGGTTGAATCTCAAGACGAGAGAGAGCGTGGCAAAACTTCTGGCGATGCTCATGGGAGGAACAGATTAGTCCCCATAGTGATATGGCAGCGGGAATCCGCTGCAGTTGTCTTTGGATCATGTTGTCATTCGGGGGGCCAACAGGTACCTCAAATGGTGCAGACCTTGCGAAAACGGGAGATTCGTTCTTTCGGTTAGAAGAATTAGCCGAACTCCCAGCTTGCAGATTAGCAGGTTGAAAGATTCGTCCACTCCTTGTAACATTAAGAACGTTCTCTAAAGAAGGCACCACCTGAGGGTCTTGACTATCATCCCAAAGATCAGCGGGGACTTCCCCAATTTGCGCTTCCCTTCGTCAGAGGTCGGAGGGGCTACAGGCACTTCCATGTCCAAACCCAAGTCTTCAGTCAGATCTTTCATCAACAGTGATTCCCTGAAATCCGGATTCCCAACGGCTACAGCCTCTTGAACAGGTTCCATGCTAGCAACAAAAGGGACATCCCAAAGTCCTCCATCAGCGAAAGAGCGATTGACAGTCCAAACCTCAGATCCAACTTGGATATTGACTACATCATCAACGTCCTAAAGATCGGCCGGTGGTACTAGGTCCGCAACCATGATATTGCAATCCTCTTCAAGTGGGAAAGGTACTACAGGGCGTGGGAGGTCTTCATCGACGATACAATGTGGGATCATATTCGACGTCGGCCACCGAATTAACCAACCTGTCGAGAGCAGAAGGGAAGAAGCATTCCCCTAAGACACGAGTCTCATCTTGGACAAGACCATCCTCGAGGTATTGAATTTCATGGTCGGGCAGAGCGTAAACTTGGAGAGGATTAGGGTCAACCCCAATGGAAATTGCCAAGTAGGCTCGGGATCCCAGGCTGAGGCTGTTGAAATAGCATGTCCAATGAGAAGCCATCCAAAGGATCAAGCATGGCTGCTTCGTAATTGGCCATCCAAAAGCATGGTCAAATGGGACGTATTCGGGATTCTGCGGGAAACCATCCAACTCCAGTTCCGTCCATTCGTTGATTATGGGGGTGGCATAGTCGTCATTATCAGCTATGGCCCACCCTACGGCTTGCATGTCAAGTCGTTGCTCTGGTTGAGGGGGTATGGCAGATCTGAAACGACTCGCCAGACTTAGAGAGGGGTTTGGATCCGTCACATTAAAGTATGGGCTGTCCAAGGTAGAGGCAGAATTGAGCTGCACAGAAGGGATGGACTAGTGGAACAGGTCACTGATAGAAGCATTGAACACAAAAGCTCCGTTCTGCTGGCGCGCGGAGGGCACATTGGAATTGGACGACTATCCTTCTTCAGAGCGGATATAGGAAATCTCGGCTTTGGGTTGAGAGGGCATAGGCACGATCGGCCTAGGTTGATCCGTTGAGGTTATATGGTTGGAAGGGTTGAATATAGTGGAGCTGAGGGATATGTGGTTGATGCGTGGTGCAGCATTGTGCTTTGGCATGGAATTGGAAAGGATGTTCGGCTTTTGAGTGGACGAAGGTGGAGCATGAAGAGTTCTTTCATCTATGAGGTCCTGAATCGCATGACGGAGACGAAAACAGGAATCCGTAAGATGACCAGCCCCTTGGTGATAGACACAATAGAGGTTGGCTTTGAAGTTGGGTGAAGGGTTCTTTGGCAGAGGAGTTGGGTCGAGAGGCTTCAGATGCCCTGATTGGACCAACTTCTCCATAACTGAGGACAATGGAGCCTCAAATGCAGAGAAGTTGCGAGGTTGATTGCGAGGCTGGTTATTCTGTGGGCTCTGCACTTAATGGACCTCGGCAATGTGGTTGGTAGCATTGAAGGAAGAGGCGTTGGTACCACTAGTTGCAGTATTGGAGTAAGTCCCTCCCTCAAATAGTACATTGGTGTTTCCAGAATATGGCCGAGGCTTCAACTTTGGCAGATTAGGAGATTCCCCTTTCGATAGAATCCCACTTTGCAGTGCGTCCTCGATGGCCAGGCCAGACTCGAATATGGTGTCAAAGTTGGAGGATGCTTGAACAAGGACCAAATGTCTAGCATAATCAGGTTGGAGGTTGCGGGAGATGATACGAAGCTGATCCCTTTCGCTCGGGCATTCGGTGATTTGAGCAGCCTTGGCCCTCCACCTTTTGATGAAATCCGCGAAGGATTCCTTAGCTTCCATTTTGGTGGACTCCAACTCACGAGTAGTCATTTTGAGCTAGGAATTATAGTTGTACTGCGAAATAAACGCAGCCCCGATGTCCTCCCAAGTCCTTCGCTTGGCAATGTCGAGTGACAGAAACCAATGGAAAGCAGGGCCCGAGAGGGTTTGTGGAAGCAGTTGAGACATGGCCTCGGGCTCTACTGATAAGAGCTTCATGGCAGCATGGTAACCATAGAGATGGGTCTAAGGATCGCCGCTGCCATCGAATTTGGCCATATCAGGCATCTTGAATTTGTCGGGCAGCTTGGCATTAGGATAGAGGCAGAGACGATCCAAGTCGATCCCTCCAACACTGATCTTCTCGGATTTCGAAACGGATTCTTCCAGCTTAGCCATCTTGGCGACAAGAGCAGTCATGTCAGGGTTCTGAGTAGTCCTAACAGCAGTAGTGCCTGGATTCTGAGCGGGAATGCGAGTTCTCCTAGGGTTGACCAAAGCTATCAAACGCCCTGGATGATCTGGATCTTCAACCATGGTGGGTTGCTCATGCATGTCCTCTTCGGCCTCGCCTTCCTCTTGAACAGCTGGAGGAAGACGAATGTTAAAGAGGTCATTCAAACGGGTCATGTTGGCATCTGTCTGAGCGGCCCTTTGCTGTATAGCAGTGATACTATTCAGGATGTTCATGAGGATGGTTTCCAAAGAGAGTGGTTGCAGCTGATCTGCCATGATTGGTGGTCCCGAGGTGCTTGATACAGAGGACGGAGTAGGTGATCCCGGAGATTCTGTTTCCTCTAAGATAGGGGACGAAGCTGACTGAAGAGTAGCGAGCAGAGAACGCGGAGAGTCTTCTGTGGTGACTGACTGGGCTTGAGATCTGACTAACCTCTAAACCGGATTACGATGCAGACGTTCCCAAGTGGGTTTGGCTTTCTGCCTCGATACTTTCCTTGGCGGTGCAATGATTCAGAACTTTGGTTGCAGAAAGTGAGAAAAGGTTTAATAAGGGCCCTGCAACAACTTTAATCTAAATAAAAGACTAAAGCGAAAACATAGTCACCGGCGTCAGTGTCGCCCCAAGACTTTAAGACTAGAAGACAAGTCTGTCTTATGACGTTTGGACGCTGCCAGTGATCCTCAGAAATCTTTTCAGGGGTGTATCCTTGAGTCAATTAACGCTAAGAGATGTCAAAACAATCTAAGGCTTTGACTATTCTGTTTTCGAAGTTTCAATTTTTGAACTTGGAATAACTCAGCGTGGACGACGCGATACTATAACCGGGGTGGCGTAGGCAGCACAGTGCCATAGCCTAAACGGTGTACATGTTTCGCATGATAACCAAGGTGGTGTAAGCATCGCGGCATTTTCTCCGTTTGTTCCTTGCTTTCTGTTTGAAACCTCGATCAGGCAATCAGCGAAAGACTTAGAAAGTCTTGATTTCCCGAAGTCTAATTGATCTTAGGATTTTGAAAATTGACAATGTGCACCATCGAGGTGCACGACTCTTCATCGGGCCATGGCAACATCCTAATAAACATAAGACGGACTTGAAATAGAGACAACCTAGGAGCCGCCCTAAACTTGCTTCTACGCAAAACGGTATGTATGTAAAGTGCATGCGATAGGGAAAGCAGTAACACATAGACAGTATATGGGGTTAGATGCAAGTAGATCCTACCCTGGAGGTAGCTGTCCTAGTTTGAAGAGTGCTAGTGCTTTGTATATGCAGAGGCTGGTTTTGGCTTCTAACGGATTCCTCGGACTAGAGCCAAGATATACCTCCTACTGCCCGCGTAATCGCAGAGCAACAGTCAAATGGTAGAATGACTCATCATCGTCCCCGGGCTCCGGTAAACCGTGCCGGCTTGCCAAAATGATCCAACGAGGCTATCCCACATCGATGCAAATGAGAATGCTAAA
Source organism: Rhododendron simsii (assembly GCA_014282245.1). Taxonomy (NCBI): domain Eukaryota; kingdom Viridiplantae; phylum Streptophyta; class Magnoliopsida; order Ericales; family Ericaceae; genus Rhododendron; species Rhododendron simsii. Next base: position 60,867 of record WJXA01000492.1, on the reverse strand, counting down.
AAGTTGATTAATGGAATAGAATCGTAAATTCGCAAATGCCGTTTCAAATTTGGCTCACTTTATTTAGTCCATTTTTAGAGGAAACAACATGATTTCAACAAATGAAAAAGTCCCAGATTAGATTGGCCGGACACGGGGTCTTGTTAAATCACCATCCTAACCTTCGGCAGCGCGAAGCTCACCGTTTTGACAGACTTTTAAGGATTTGTTCAAAGGTGTTTTAAACTCTAAATATGGATTAATATTGGTTCGATCCCCAGCGGAGTCGCCACTGTGGGCATGCGGGTGCCCGATTTTTCTCTTCCTCCGGGGAGGGATTCTGTTCCCACCTTTTTTGAGAAAGGAAAAATACTGCCGGTTCGCGGGAGCGCTTTTTAAAGCTGGATGTAGGGTACGTTCATACTTTACGAGACAAATGCGGACCCCGTGGCTCACATACAGCATTACCAGCAGGCTATGTTCATGCATGAGGGGGATGAAGCCATCCTATGCAAGATGTTCCCTTTAAATCTTGGCAAGGTGGCCTTGTCCTGGTTTCATAAATTGGCGCCACGATCCATACGGGGATGGAGGCAGTTAGCCGAGGAATTCACTGCTCGGTTTTTAACAAGCAGGAAGGCCCCAAAAACGTTTGAGAGTCTGTCCACCATGAAACAGGCGGAGAGCGAGCCGATCAGAGACTACGCGAAAAAGTACTGGGAAACTTTCAACGAGATTGAAAGCTGCAGTGAGGAGTATGCCATAGCAACCTTCAAAACTGGTTTGCCTGTTCGGGGAGAACTGCGTCGCTCACTAAATAAACATCCAGTGCCCACGTTGGCCAAACTGATGGAACGTGTAACGACCCTGATTTTCAGTCGTTAAAAATTTCGCTAAATATTTGAATTTTTATTGATTATTTGAATTTGCTTTGATTTACTTTTAAAATCCTATAATTCGTCGTAATTACATTTTTGCCCCTTGAATTTATTTCTTATTCAAGTTATTTATTTAAATTGGTTTAATTTCCGATAGTCTGTCATAACTGCAATTTAACCCTTGAACTATCGTTTCTTGCACTTTAGCCCCACTTAGCAAGTCTAACTAGCTTCTAACCATCCGGTTAGAAGAACTAAATTGGAAAGCTAGCTAGTTACTTCAAAATGACCGTTTTGCCCCTCATTGGAACTTTTGACCCTTTTTGAACCCTAGACTTAGAATTTGAATATTCTTTTTCTTATTATTCTTTATCCATTGGACAAAGATGGTTAGGAAAACTATTATCCATTGGATAATAGAAACCCATTTGTTTATATTAAAAGTATTTTTGGTTAAAGTACCTTGGATAAAAAAAAATATAAACTTTTTAAGTACTTATTGACTATTAAAAGTGACCTAATGTCTATTATCCATTGGATAATAAAGGTTAGGGGAAGTTTTAACCATTGGGTAAAAGAGTTGGTCTTTCCAAGTACTATGGTGTTAATTAGTTAATACTTTCTTTAAACCATGTGTGAAAGCACAACCATTTTTTTTAGTTAAGAAAGGTACAAAGTACTAAGATTCTAGGGTACCATTTAATTGTTTTCTATTGGGGCTTTAATCTCCTAAGTACTTATGTATCTAAGTATATTATATTCTAGTACTTTGAAAGGATAAATTATATGCCTAAGTACCTTGTGTCTTTAAAAGAGAATCCTAGCCCTTAAGTATACTTTTGATTCTAGGTACAAAAGTATCTATTATTTTATTTGTTTGCTTGATATATTTGTACTCATGTATATATATGTTGTACTTTTGGAAGCAAAGGAAGAGAGGGAGAGAGAGAGAGCCGTGAGAGAGAGAGTAAGAGAGGGGGGGGGGGGCGGTTGAAGGAGAGGAGGAGGGAGATTTGATGTAGTCCTTGGCCATTGAACTCCCATGTACTTGAGATTCTTGTGCTTCCAAGCAAAATCTCAACTTCCATGTACTTCTTGTACATTTTGTATTTTGTTTAAGCCTAAGAATCTTGTACTAATCTCATCTCCACCATTGGATTGTCCAAGATCAAATCTAAGTACTAACCCTAGCCATGCAACTCTAGGATTTTTGCATTTATCTTCCATGTGAACACACTTTTATTGGATTTAAAAATTGGGGAAGGAGAGAGGAAGGGGGGCCGGCCATATGAGGAGAGGGAGGGAGCCTTTGCCTATAAATAGAGAGCCATTCCATGCTTGAACACACACCTCAAAGCAATAGCTCTTCCTTCTCTCTAGAATTCTAGGCATTCTTTGTTCTTAAGTTCAAGAACTTTCTTTGTTCTTCAGAGTTCTTGAGCGAAACCACTAAACCGCTCCCAATACCACCCAACGATCCTTAAAGTAGTGTAGTCGAGGTTAGGAAGTTGTTTCTAGGAAAAGAAACGCAAATCTTTTCCTTTCGAAGCAATCCGAGGGCCGTTACGCCGCCAAAATCAAAACCGTCGACCAATCCACCGCCTAGGAGAACGGTAGTGATCCTTACCTAATTTCCAAGTGCTTACTTTATTTTCGTTAAGTAGTTATAATATTGCTACTTGAATCTCTACTTATCTTTCCAAAAGTTTAAAAAGTTACTTGATTGTAGGTGAAAAAGTAGAAATGTGTGATTATGTCGTTTTAAGATTCAAGCATGCTATGTTGATTAAATGATCTTGTTGTACTATTTCGAAGCTTGATTGAATGCATGTTGTATGTAAAGTCTCACACGCGGAGTCTTGCATGAGAACGTGACACGAAAACCGAGAAAAGTAGAAACATGGCACCTAGGGTGTGTGTAACAAGGAAGTTGTGTTTTCCCGGTAGGAAAATATTTTCGAAACTACGTAAGAACCATCTCGAGGGTATTACGTGAGTTTGCGTGTGTTCCCATGGGAAACCGGACCGGCGGAACCATGGTGCGGTATAGCTTGGTTATCCGCGGAGAGGAGCCAATGCAAATGTGTGCCAATGGGAACTCGGCGCGGCGGAACCATTGTGAGGATACTCGGGAACCCGGCGCGGCGGAACCGAGGTTGGGTGAGTTAAAAAGGTGTTTTTGAAAAGGGTAATAACGACATGGTTCACGATGAGTCGACACCAACGAAAATCATAAAGCAATTGTTAGCACTATTGACTTTTATCACTGTTTATGTACTTATCATGTGGAAATCGATGCTAGTATTAGGATTATACTACTGAGCCTTCGTAGCTCCTGGTGTTGCCTTGTGGTGACCCTGGCATATTATATGGGTGGCGACGCCGGTATAATATGTCAGATTTGATAGACGAACAGGACGAACTATTCACCTTGGAGGCGTTCGAAGCCGAGGAGCTGGAGAAGCAAGAAGAACTGTAGTTAGGAACCCTAGATCCCTCTGTTTTGTAAATAAGAATACTTTTGTAAGGTTTATAATGTAATAACGAGCTGGACTCGCTTCGTTTTTATAATAAAATATTTTATTTAACGTACCCAAAATTCGGGGCGTTACAGAACGAATTGAGCAGCACGCCAGAATGGAGGACGACATACTCCTCGAGGATGGCAGGATCGTTGCCGAGCAGCCAAAGGCACCTGCCAAAAAGGTGGACAAGCCAGAGCCCAAAACCTACAGAGAGAGGAAGGAGTATGGGCAGGCTAAGAAAGAGCCATACAAGAAGAAGCAAGCACCTGACCCCAAATCATTCTTTTCTGTCACAACGGTTTGGAAGGAACCAATCTACAGGATTCTTTATCGAATAAAGAATCAGCCATACTTTAAGTGGCCCTCAAGTCTAGGCGGAGACAAAGACGCCAAACGTGCTACGAATCAGCATTGCAGCTACCACAGAGATTGGGGCCATATGACCGAGGATTGTGAGATGTATAAAAGACACCTCGACGATTTGGTCTCTCGGGGCTATCTTAAGGAATTTATTCAAGACCCAAAGGAAAAAGGGAAGGCCATGGAATTGGATTACGAGCAGAATCCTAAAGGGGTAATCCATATGATACATGGGTTGGCCGCACCTTATATGAGAAATGAGGTGAGGCTACTGCAAAGGCATGTTAAGCACGATCAGCATGTGATGCGGTTGGGAAATAATAGGGGTCGAGAGAGTGGTGTATGCAATGAGAGCATAGCATTCACGGATGATGATTTGGGAGAAGTCCAAGTACCCCATAACGATGCTTTGGTCATAACCCTACGAGTTGGGGAATATGACATTGAAAGGATTCTGGTGGATTCAGGAAGTTGTACAGAGGTGATGTACTACGATGCATTCAAAAAACTGGGGCTGGCCCAAACAGATTTGGAGCAATCCATAACACCCCTGATTGGGTTTGGTGCAGGAACAGTCTGGCCCCTCGGAAAAGTAACCCTCCCTGTTCGGGCAGGAACAGTTGTCTTGAGGACAGATTTTCTTGTGGTAGATGTTCCTTCTTCCTATAACGCGATTATAGGTAGGACCTGGTTACACAAGATGAGGGCTGTCTCCTCAACTTACCACCAGATGGTGAAATTCCCAGGATCCAATGGGATTGAAGTAATTAGGGGCAATCAGAAAGTGGCCCAACAGTGTCTGATTTCCATTGTTAAGAAAGCTCCAAAGGCCCACCACGTTCACACACTGGAAGTGCCAGATCAACCAACTATCGAAGATGTTGGGAGGAGTCCGGCAGAAAAGGTGGTCGAAGGCCTGGAGAAAATTCAGATCAACGAGACTGATCCTGAAAGATATTTTCTAATTGGGGAGTCATTGCCAGCAGACGAAAGGGCCGAATTGATCGGATTCCTGATGGAACATATCGACGTATTCGCATGGGTCCCAGAAGAGATGCCCGGAGTTGATGCAAGTGTGATCTGTCATCATTTAAATGTTGACCCACAGCATAAGCCGATCATTCAAAAAAAACGAAGGGCAGCTGCGTGTAGACACCCCATTCCGGACTGTCCAGATTAGTCCTTTTACTTTCTTTGTTGACCCGATGATGATAAACGGTCGAGAACAGTTCAGAGTCGATGGAAGGATTGAGCTTTGAGCGTTGAACTCACTCACTTCAAGCCCACCTTCAAGTCCACTTCAAGCCCTTCAAATCCAGAGCCAAATAAGCAAAACCATACCTTGCTTACGCCACCTCCTCCTTGGCGTGCGCCAGGAATTTGCCACGTGTCGGACATCGACCATTGACTGAGTTTGACCTGGCGCACGGCAGGTCGTAGGTGGCGTACGGAGGGTCAAGACCAGTCAAATCACCGTTTTTATGACACGCGACTGAGACTTTTGCGGCTCCAAAGTACAGGGAACAGTGCCCCTGATGATTATATTCTTCTGGCCCGTCCCTCTTTCACTCCTACACTACCCACTACCTAGTCCCATGCATTTAATGCATGGGAAGCTCCTCACTCAACCCCAACCAGCCCAAGCCAGCCCTAACCCCAGCTGATTAGCCCTGGTTTCAGCCCCTCTCTCCACCATAAATACCCCCCTTGCATTCATTTGCAAGGGGTTAACCACATTAAACTCTCCAAGTCCACTCCCTCTCTTTTCTCTTGTTCTTGCTCTCCCATTGTAAGAGTGAGAGATAGAGAAGCTTCACACCCCCCCTCTCTACTGATCAGTTGCTATACAGCCTCCATCTTCAACCTCCAAAGCTCACCACCATCCTTCCTCTCTCTTGCACCAAAGGTATACCACCTTTGTGCTGCTTTCTGTTTTCAACCCCTGAGGGGAACCAGAAGGGTTCTGGCTAGTAACTGATACTAGTCCAGGCCCCTCTCTGGTAAAATAAATCAGTCATAGGGGCCAAGCCATGGCGCACGCCAGCTCCTCTTAGCCGTACGCCACCTTTGGCTGTACGTGCACAGTTGGCGTGGGGATCATGAAGAGCTCATCTATTGCTCATTTCCTTTATGTCATCACCTTCTAGCATGCTAATAACCAGTTTATTACTTTCTGTATTTTAGAACTGTTCAAATGTAGCTTTCAATACTTGTATCTTTTTTTTATTCTCAAGGCCTCTGGGGTATGTCTGGTCATGTTCCAGAACCCAGATGATGTAAAGCCAAACACTGGTTAACATGCAGGCCTGGCGTACGGTCCCCGCGGGGTGGCGTACGGCATGTTTGATACAGACCAGTGCCTGGCCCTTACATCACAGTTCAATCCTGGCCTTTTGTTCCCCCCACTCTGTTTATGGGGTTTTGCTTTGCTGTTTTCCTGGTTATTAGCTGTTCCTTATGCCTGTATATGTACCTAATCTATATTATAAACTGCGTGGTTTGCCCTGGGTGTGCACTGGTCCATTCTAGAGCCCAGAGGATTGAGAGTAGGAGTTGCGAGGAACCAACGGGTTAGTGTACGCCAGTTGGAAGATGGCGTGCGCAGGGGGTGCTGGCGTGCGGTGGCCTGGCCGTTGCGTGCCAGCATGTCGCCTGCTCACGCACCCGACGGGCAGCGTACATCATCCCGTTGAGCTTCTGGCAGTGCTTGTTCTCAATCTATGTTCTTACATTTAATTCAATTCAAGCGAGCAAACTAGCATCCATAAACATTTTTGTCATACAAACTGCAACTTGTTACCGTTTTAATCCCTATTAACTGTTCCCCCGCCCTAACTGGCCAAAAATGATCAAATGAGAGAAAAGTGCAAACGTTTTGGAAAAAATGCCTGAGTAGAGACCGATCCCGGATTGGGCGAGAGGGGTGCCATAAAACCCTTCCCCTCTCGTAACCTGGCTCCCGAACCTCAGATATCGAAGGTGACGACGGACCAGTCTACGCCTCTTCAAATCAAATCAAACCCTTTTTTTTCAAATCAAAGCAAAACGTAGCAAACGTTCTCGAGTTCGGTTCCTTGGGTGTTCTTCCGCTAAAACCCGAGTGGCGACTCTGAATCGAAGCGTTTCGCCGCGCTATTTTCTAAAAGGGCCGCCCCCCAAACAATATTCTTACAAACCAAAATCCGGAAATTTTGGGGCGTGTGCCCACAGTGGCGACTCTGCTGGGGATCATTGCATTGATTGATATTTAGGCATTAATACATAAATGAACAATCTTCAAAAGTTTGGCAAAACAGTATGCTCCGCGCTGCTGAAGAACGGAATGGTAACGTAACGGGATCTCAGCATCCGACCAATCCGAACTGGGGCTTTGTTATTGTTCGCTTGTGTAGTTTTGTCTAATTATTAATTAATAAAAGTGAGTCAAGCTTCAAAAGGCATTTCCAAAATTTTGCATTTCTCTCTCATTCAGTCAAACTTTGGCATTCTCCATTTGCATCGATGTTGGATAAGCCCCGTTGAGGTGTTTTGGGTAACCGGCACAGTTTACTGGAGCCCGGGGTCCTCGAATGCCCAACAACCTTGGACGATGATGAGTCGTAATACCGTTCGACCATTGCTTTGCTGCACGCATTGCAGTGGGAGGTATACCGCGGCTCTAGTCAGAGGAACCCCTTTCAGCCAAAACCAGCCTCGCCATGCGTACAAAGCACTAGAACCTTTCAACCTAAGACAGGAACCTACAGGGTAGGATTACTTGCATCTAACCCCCATAAACTGTCTATGTGTTACTGCTTTCCTTATCGCATGCCTGTACATACATACATCCCGTTCTGCGTAGGAGCATGCTAGGGCGGCTTTTAGGTCTGTCTCGAGTTCGTCTCGTGATTGTTAGGACCCTGCCATGGACCGATGAAGAGTCGTGCATCTCGATGTTGCGCGTTATCAATTTCCAAAATCCTTGGGTCAGCGAGACTTTGGGAAATCAGGACTGTTTAAGCCTCTTGTCTAAACCTAGTCGAAGTTTCAAACAGAAAATCAGGAACAACGAAGAGAGTGTCGTGATACCCACACCATCCAGGTTAAAGTGCTAATCACTTACACCATCAAGGCTCCGGCACAGTGCTGCTTACGCCACTTCGGTTATGGTATCACGCCCTCTGCAGCAAGTTGTTCCGACCTCCAAAGTTGAAACTTCGATAAAGGAGCGGTCAAAAGGCTTAAGTTATCTTGACATCCTTTAGTGCTCATCAACTCAAACAAGGATACACCGTCGAAAAAGAAATCCGAGGATTCTATGGCAGCGCCCTAACAGCATGAGTTGGACTCCCTCTAGTGTTAGAGTCTAGGAGGACACCGACGACGTTGGCATGCACGTTTCTTTCAATTCTTTTCAAAGTAAACTGTTGCAGGCTGTCATTGAGCCCATCTATTTTGCTGTTTAGCTGAACCATGGGGAGCTTCGAAATCAAGAGCCAAACCTGCTTGGGAATGTCCGTCGGGTCTGTTTGAGGGTCTGTTTGGGGGATCGTTTTCCTGCTCGTCACAACGGAAGCACAGCTCTGCACCCTGTCAAGGGAGGATTCGCCGCCAACCACTCCGCACGAATCTCCTCCGTCCTCTCCATCGCCACCCATAACTCCAAAACCGATCAAGACAGAAACCCTAGACATGGCAGATATTCCTCCACCGAATCTCACAACCATCTTAGCCGATCTTCAGCACAACCTCGCCATCATGCAGCAAAGAGCTGACCAGGCCGATACCGCCATGGCTAACCTGCAGGCTCTTATCAACGAGAGGATCCCAGTCGCAAGGATAGAAGGCGACCGGCAAGAGCGCGAAAACCCAGCTGGGGAGGACATCCCGGCCGAGCAACCTGCTGCGAATCCCGAAATGGCTGCCCTAATCGCCAAAATGGCTAAACTAGAGGAGTCGGTTGCCAAGTCCGAAAGAATCAGCGCCGGAGGGTTGGACATGGACCGTCTCTGCCCCTTTCCAAATGCACGGCTCCCAGAAAGGTTCAAGATGCCCGACTTTGCAAAGTTCGACGGGACGGGCGATCCAAAGACACACCTGCTAGCTTACCACGGTGCAATGAAACTGCATGGGGTCGAAGAGGAGGCAATGGCCCAATTGTTCCCTCAAACTCTGGCTGGCCCAGCTTTTCAGTGGTTCTTGTCTCTCGACGTTTCCAAGCGCAAAACATGGGAAGACATTGGTGCGGCCTTCTTCACCCAGTACAGCTACAACTCCCAACTCAAAATGACCACCCGAGAGTTGGAGTCCACCAAGATGAATCCAAAAGAGTCCTTTGCAGATTTTATCAAGCGTTGGAGGACTAAGGCTGCAGTCATGACCGATCGGCCGAGTGAGAAGGACCAGATCCGTATCATCTCCCGTAATCTGCTGCCCGACTTTGCTAAGAATCTGGTGCTCGTCCAAGGGGCCGATTGGGATACTTTCTTTGAATCCGGCCTTGCCATTGAAGAAGCTCTCCAAACTGGAGTTCTGCCACGTAGCGACCCTCCCTCCTCCTCCTCGGGATCCAAAGCCAAACCTCGCGCTTACTCAGGGAGCAGCGCTGCTTTGTTCGGCAGTAACAGTTACGCCAACGCCACATCTGCCGGTAACAGCAATACTCAAGACTCCAACCGCATTGCCGATGTCAACCAGGTCCAAGCCCCTCCAAAACCCCGAAACGGCAATCAGCCCCGGAACTTCACTAAATTTGAAGCTCCACTCTCTCAAGTGCTAGAAAGATTGGCCAAATCCGGTCACCTCAAACCGCTGGATCCAACTCCACTGCCCCAAAATCCATCCCCTAGCCACAACCCGAGCGCTTTCTGCGCCTATCACCAAATGCCCGGCCATTACATCGATTCCTGCTACCGCCTCCGCCATGCAATTCAAGATTTGGTGGACAACGGCACTCTCCCGACCCCTCCCAAGCCTAACGTCATCACCAACTCCATGCCGCAGCACAACGGCCACCCTCAAATCAACCAAATCAGCCTTACCTCCACTATAATCCAACCTAGCTCCACCATATTCAACCCTACTGACCATATAGCCCCAGAGCATCACCCGAAACCTGTTGTGACCATCCCGGCAGAATTCAGTGTCAACATGTTGGCGGTTGGCTGGGATATGGAAGACAAAGCAAGGGAATGGGCAGAACTTGTTAATGACTGGAATGAGCAGTACCTCTTGGGATTCCCTCAGGCACCGGTGGTCGATCAAGCCCAGGTAAACCAATGGGAGGAAGATTGGAACGCAGCAAGGACGGATCCACTCGATGGCCTATCACTATTTATGCTTTTCTACCAACCTGAACCCGCTGCGGCCGAAACCGAGGAGGAATACGTGTGGGACCCGGAGCCCGGTGCTGCACAGTTAGCCTGGAGTCAGAACTTTAATATGGAGAAGGGGGACGATGATCAGGATTTGGGCGAGCAGTACTTGGATTGCTACAGCCAAGGAGAGATCATCCCTGACGTGCGTCGGCAGCTAGGGGAAGCATGGCCACTATTCGACTCCATCTCCAACGCTGTGCATGCAGGCGACCCGACTGTCAACATTGTGCCTGTAGGAATGCCGCGTCCGGTAGTGCATCCTAGGGATGATTGTTCTATTATGGTATTAAATGCACCGCCCGATGACCTGTGGGATGTCGACGAGATCGTCGACCTTAACACAAGCCCGCTGCCTGCTGATTTCTGGGATGTCGATAAAGTGGTTGACATGCAGGTCGGGGATGAAATCTGGACTGTCGATACTGCTTTGGTGGACGGAGGCTTTTGGGATGTACCGTTCGTCACTAATCCGGGGACACCTTTTGAGGAAGCTGCCGCACAGGATCCGGCCCCTTGGGAAGGACAAGTCATGAGTGATCTGGAATGGGTTACGGCTTCGGACCAGGTTGCATCGATCGACAAGGGGAAAAGCAAGCTAGAGGAAGTGCCTGCTGATTTCTGGGACTTTGTGGACACGTCGCCTTGGTGGGAGGTCGCTAATGTCACTAGGAGCGGCCGAGTCTTCCAACCGCCCAATCTTTCGGCTGGAAGCTCGTCCAATCCCGGCAGTGATCAAAGACCCACTGTTCCCTCTGCGCCAAAGAACGCTCCGGCCATTCCGAGCGGGGTACCTGAAGAGGATGCTATTCTGAAACAGCTGGAAAGGATTCCTGCCGCCGTCTCTGTCTGGGGTCTGATATCATCATCAAAGGAGCATCGAGAAAGGCTGTCTGCAGCGCTGGCTCGTCTTACTGTACCAACTGACATCACCGCGGAGGCCATGGTTGCCCTAGTCTTGCCATTGCTCTCCAAGCATTCCGTCACTTTCACTGAAAAGGATCTGCCCGTTGATGGGACTGCTCACAACCGCCCATTGCACATCACTCTCAAGTGCAGGGGACATTGGGTGCCAACTGTGTTAATCGATAACGGATCTGCGATCAATGTCTGTCCGATGAGGGTTGCTTACCGTCTGGGGCTCACCAAGGCTGACCTCACGCCTTCCAATCTGGCAGTCAAGGCCTACGATAACACGCGCCGCGTAGTCGAAGGGACTCTCATGCTGAAGCTTGATGCCGAGGGCTTTGAAATGGACGTGGAATTCCATGTGGTTGACATCCCTGCCACTTTCAACCTGCTGTTGGGAAGGCCGTGGCTGCATAGAGCGGACATCATGGCTGTACCGTCGACTCTCCACCAGAAGGTCATGCTGGGGCTTCCTACCGGGACTCTAACTATCTGCGGAGACTCTGGGATCCGCCCGCTCAAGGACGATGGGACGCCTGTTTTGGGAATCATGCACGGGGAGGAAGACTCAGACTTTGGGGGATTTGCTTTCGACACCTCCGGCTCAGTCCTGTCCATTGTCATGGATGACGACTTCATAATCAGCTCTACTGCCCTCGAAATCATGAGGAAGATGTCATTCATGCCTGGCTTAGGGCTCGGGATCAACCAGCAAGGGATCGCTGAGTTCCCTGTCTTTCCCTTTACCGAAGGCCGCTTTGGCCTGGGATACACTCCCCCTACCAAAAAGGCCAAACTAGGGAAAGACACGGGAAAACCTCGGACCCTTTATGGTAATCCCGACAGCTATTTCGTCCGCGAAGGAGGAGGCATTGCTTATCTGGGGCAGGCTGAACCTTTTTGGGATCAAGTGACTAGGACCTGGCTTCCGGGCTTTGAGATCTTCGCTGCCGACACTTGGTCTGATGACGAAGAGGAAATTGCAAAGGAGGAGCTGGCTGCAAAGGAATTCAAAAGGCAGCTAGTCGCAATCAAGGAAAGGGCTGACTGGCTGGTCGCTTTTGATCAAGGGGGTCTAGAGGAGCTGTTCTCCCAAGTGGGTTTGGTTGGCAAGGAAGATGAGGCTGAAGTGCTGATGCTTGGGCCCGACTCTCCAGATCTTCTCAACGATCCAACCTCCCTCATCGTCGAAGCAAAGGGTAGTCTTAATAACTGCATTTTTACTCCCCGTCTAACATGCATTGACGATGTATCTGAATCTGACACAGAGTCTGTCGAGTCTAAGTCTAGCTCAGAGTCGGAGTTTGTGCCTCTCGGCCCTCCACGTCACAGCTTTTACTTTGAGTTTGAGTCGACTGTACTTGGCAACCCCTCTGGGTTTTATGAAATGAATGATCCTGCTTCCGACTACTTTGCTGACTTTTACATAAACTGTGTCGACCCCGACGATGAAGGAATCGACTTTGACGGGAACATCCCGGCCGAGTTGCGTTCCCTCATCGAAAGGGAAGACGAAAGGCATGCTCAGCCTCTAAAAGAAGAAGTAATTTCAATAAATCTGAAAGATGAGGATGACCCCCGTATGATACAAATCGGTTCAAACCTATCCCCGGAACATCACGCTGGTACCATCGAGGCGCTCAAAGAATACTTCGAAGTTTTTGCCTGGTCTCACGCCGACATGCCTGGTATCGATCCCGAGATAGTACAGCACCGAATTCCGTTAATGCCAGGGGCAGTTCCTGTCAAGCAGAAGCTCCGAAGAATGAGGCCGGACTGGGTTCAGAAGATCAAGGAAGAGGTCACCAAGCAAATCGACGCAGGATTCCTGAGGGTTGCTGAATACCCCCAATGGGTCGCCAACATCGTACCTGTACCCAAGAAGGATGGAAGGATCCGAGTTTGTGTCGATTTTAGGGATTTGAACAAGGCAAGCCCCAAAGATAGTTTTCCCTTGCCTCACATTGATGTGCTTGTGGACAACACGGCGGGGCATGCCTTGCTCTCCTTTGTCGACGGGTTCGCAGGATACAATCAGATCTTCATGGCCCCAGAGGATCAGGAGAAGACAACGTTCGTCACAGAATGGGGGACCTACTGTTACGTGAAAATGCCATTTGGACTAAAGAATGCCGGGTGCACTTTCCAAAGGGCCCAAACAACTCTGTTCCATGACTTCATCCACAAGACGGTCGAGGTGTATGTCGACGACATGATCGTAAAGGCAAAAGAGGAAAAGGACTATCTCCCTTCGCTCAGACAGTTTCTCGAAAGGCTTCGAAAGTACAATGTACGTCTCAACCCGCAGAAGTGCACATTCGGGGTTACGGCAGGCAAGATGTTGGGGTTTCTAATCACCAAGAGAGGAATCGAGGTCGATCCATCTAAGATCAAAGCAATTCTCGAAATGGAGCCCCCGCGATCTGAGAAAGGAGTGCGGAGTTTTCTGGGAAAGGTTCAGTTTATCAGCCGATTCATCGCCAAATTGACTCCGACTTGCGAACCGCTGTTCCGCTTACTCAAGAAGAATGTCCCGTTCGAGTGGACAGACAAGTGTCAGGCTGCTTTTGAATCAATTCAGAAATATCTGCAAAACCCTCCGGTATTAATGCCGCCTACGCCTGGACAGCCACTGATTCTATACTTATCTGTAACACCAACGGCAATGGGTTGTCTGCTAGCGCAGGAAGGGGAAAACAGAGTCGAGAAGGCCATCTACTATTTGAGCAAGAAAATGGTAGGAAGCGAGGAGCGCTATACCCCTTTGGAGAAGACATGCTGGGCGCTAGTTTGGGCTACCAAAAAGCTTAGACACTACATGCTAGCCTATTCGGTGAAGCTGATTTCTCGAATGGACCCCATCAAATACCTATTCGAGAAGCCAGCGCTCACCCATAAGCTAGCACGTTGGTTGCTTCTGCTGGCTGAGTTCGATCTCCAGCATGTCACGAGGAAGTCAGTGAAGGGCCGCGCTGTGGCAGAATTCTTGGCAGATCACCCAGTTGAGGGGCCAGAGGATGTGAATTTCAACTTCCCAGACGAGGATGTACTGACCGTAACTGAAGAAGTATGGACGCTGTATTTCGACGGGGCTGCTAATCAGAAAGGGTTCGGAATCGGGGTGTTGCTGATCACGCCCGCCGGCGCTCACATTCCGCTCGCGTTCAAACTGAATTTCGATGTTACTAACAATCAAGCCGAGTATGAGGCCTGCATCGTCGGAGGTCATCGGAGATTCAAACTTGGTGATGTCCCAAGCCAACGGAGATTGGAGGGTTCGCGAGGAAAAGCTGAAGCCTTATCACCAAGACTTGGAGGAACTGATTCCTCGCTTCAATAAGGTGACTTTCACCCATGTCCCTCGCTTGAGGAATCAGTTCGCCGATGCCTTGGCGACCTTGGCTTCAATGATCGAACTCCCGACAGGGGTCAAAATGCGGCCAATTGTGATCGAACAAAGGGACCTGCCCGCTTATGAATACATCAACGCCGTCGATGATGTCGATGATGGCCTACCCTGGTACCATGACATCTGGAATTTTGTGGAGCGCGGGGAGTTTCCCGCTGGGGCTACTAGGAAGGATCGGATCGCCTTGCAACGTTTGGCTGCTCAGTACATCATCTGCGGGGGAAAGTTGTATCGAAGGTCTCACTGCGGGATGCACAAGCTGTGTGTGAATGGTGCCGAAGCAACACGGATAATGGAGGAGATTCACGAAGGAGTCTGCGGTCCTCACATGAGCGGCGTCATGCTCGCAAGGAAAATCCTCAGGCAGGGTTATTACTGGTCTACCATGGAATCTCAATGCATTGACTATGTGCGTCGTTGCTACAAATGTCAAATCCATGCTAATCTGCAGCATGTTCCTCCAACTGAACTTTTTGGTATGACCTCGCCGTGGCCTTTCTCAGTGTGGGGAATCGACGTCATCGGGATGATCAGCCCCTCTGCTTCGAACGGCCACAAGTTCATATTAGTAGCCATCGACTATTTCACCAAGTGGGTCGAGGCTGAATCTTACAAGACCCTGACAACCGTTCAAGTTGCACAGTTCATTCGAAAGAACATCATCTACCGGTACGGCGTCCCTCAGACCTTTGTATCAGACAATGGAAGCCACTTCAAGGGTAGGGTTTTGGAGCTATTTGAAGAATTTGGGATTAAGATCCATCGTTCGACAACCTATCGGCCGCAGACGAATGGGGCTGTCGAGGCTGCAAATAAGAACGTCGAAACGATCATCAAGAAGACTGCCGAGTCGGCAAGGGATTGGCACGAACTGCTGCCGTTGGCCCTCTAGGGGTACCGCACTTCGATCCGCACTTCCACAGGCGCAACTCCGTTCTCTTTAGTCTATGGAATGGAAGCTGTACTCCCCATCGAGCTTGAGATTCCGTCTCTGAGAGTCATGGCCGAAAGTGGGCTCGAGGAGGCTGAATGGTTAAGTGGGAGGTTTGTCGAGCTCATGTTGTTTGATGAGAGGAGGCTCCGTGCTCTGTATCATGTTCAAGGGTATCAGCGTCGAATTGCCCGGGCATTCAATAAGAAAGTGAAGTCGAGAGGTCTGGTCGAAGGGGATATGGTTACAAAGGAGATCCGGGCTCCAGTGTTCGATCCTCGTGGGAAGTTCCGGCCAAAGCGTTCTGGGCCGTACATCATCAAAACCATCCTATCTGGGGGTGCTGCCAAGCTCATCGACCTCGACGGCAATGAATTCAGTACCTTGGTCAACCTGGATCAGCTCAAGCGCTACTATCCCTGAGAGATGCTCGTTGGATCGAAAACCACAAGGGTGGGCGATTCCAAGCAAAAGTTAGAGCAGCCTGCTAGACCGAAAACCTAAGGAGGCGGTCTAGGCAAAAATAAATAGGCAAAGTCAAAAAGCTCGCTAGACCGAAAACCTGTTAAGGCGGTTCTAGGCAAAAGTTAGAGCGTAAAAGGAGAGGTAAAATACACGAGCGAACCCTTGCCTGAACTACGTTCTGACCTGATTCCCTACAAAGGGATACGTAGGCAGTCTCTCAATGAGACCCGGTCATATCCTATCAAGCTGATCCACGGTCTGACATTCTGGGTTTGCACCAAGGCTGAGATAGTTCAAAAACTCAAAAGGCGGGCTGGAGTTGAGTTGGAGAGTTCAAAAGGGGGAAACCCTTCATCTTTCAACTTTATTTTGCAAAATTATTATTTCTAATACACAAGCTGAGCATAAAAGCCTTAAAAGAAATGAAGCATGAAAAACAGAACAAAATGCTTGAGAAGCCTAACGGCTCACAGCTTATTCTAAGTACAGCAAAGTGGTTTGGAGTCAGCCCATGTTTGTTCTTGCATGCACATCTGCTCTCAGCCACTGTCTATAGCGATTCTTTAGCCGAGGGTTGAAATCTGGCATCTCTGCCTGGAGAGTCCTCAGGCCCCAGCGCCTCTGATAGCCGCCCAGTGTCTGAGCATTGAAGTTGGGAAGACGGAAACCCCCGGTACTAATTCGGGTATTCTCCTGTGAAGCGCCCAGTTGGCGAAGGATCCGCCCAGGGATATAGAACGTGAAGCTGGTCAGCCCCGCGATGACCACCCTGTCAAAGCCGTCAGAATGGATGGTCATGTCTGGAAGGTCTAGCCAAGGACACCTCCAAGCAATTTCATCGGGCTGCATCTCTTGCATGAATTCGTACCAACCCTCCACATCCAAGTCAGGATACCGCATTTCCCTCTGATGAACCCGTTTTGGAAACAGATTCCAGCCCGCTGCCGGTGGATGCAATAGACTCAGCTTGTCCGACAACCACAGCTGCATGAGTGACAAAACAAGTAAGAAGTCAGATAAAGCCTGAGCGAAAAGACAAGTAAGAAACTAGGAAGCAGCCTAAGCCGAGTGTCGAGATAAAACGAGAAGGTGCGAAAAACCAGAAAAAGGTGAGCTGAGTGAGTTTACCTGAAGCAAGAGTGGGCTCCCGCTGAAAACGGCCGATTGGCCTGTACTCACTAAATCCAAACCCAGGAGTGTTTCAGCCAGGACCAGGGGAATCACATTCTTTCAATCCCCCATTTGAGCGGCCACGCTCACCAAGGAAGGGCTGACTTGCCCGTCAGAAGGAACGAGCAAATAAGCCGCAAGCAGGCAGATAACCAAGGCAAAACGCCGACGTGCTTGAACTTCGTCGCTATTCGGGCTGTTCAAGTCGACATCTGGGCTGTACATTTCAACCAGCCGGATAACGTTCACCTGGCCACCTTCCAGGATTGTGTTCGCCAGACCCCGAGAAATGCCAAGCGAGCTGGCCAGCAGTTTCGGCATGCTCACTTGATAGGAAGGAACGACGAGCGTCGGGGACGCGTAAGTGTGGAGGTACGCCTGAAATTCCTCCACGGTCGGGCACATCTCATCATCGCCGAAACGGAAGACGTGGACGTCCGGATCCCAGAATCTCAGGGCGGCCCACAGCAGCGCCGGGCGGATCGGCACATGTCGAAGAAAGCGGAAAGAAGAAAGCCCATGGTATTGGAAGTTGAGCCAATCAACACCTAAAAAGGACACTAGCCAAGGCTTGAGCAGTGTTGGGAGGGGATTATCCATGGGCAAAGCTATGCATATGCTAGAAAAGAAAAGGGGAGTAATTGGTGCTATGAATGCCCTGAAGGAGGCATCCTCAAAGTTATAGGCTCTCAACTTACCGTTGTAGATCACATGGAGCATGGAACCAAGTAGCTAGCCTCCAAGGGAGCATCATGCTAAAGTACTCTACCCCCCCTGAGCCCTCAGAAACCGTGGGGAAGCCGTGTGAGGGTAAAAACAAAATCCCCCTGGAAAAGGACAGTTGGTCAGTCAAGTGGATCTGACTCATGGGATCTTGGCGTACGCCAACCTAAAGCTGGCGTACACAGGGTTTTCACAATCATGGCGTACGGGTCTCTAACCATGGCGTACGGTAGGTTTTATGCACCAGAAAACCAGTTTCCAGCAGCAACTGCCGTCGCATGGTCGTTTTCAATTCCAAGGTTCGCTTTGGCCATTTCTTGATTCCTACAAGTTTCAAACGTCATTTGGGACTGCAGCAAAGCGTCGGGTCCTAAAAGCCGTGCCCGTCGAAGATTTTAGACCCCTGAAGGCCCGTGTCAAGCCAAAATCGAGGATACAGAGGGTCGAATCTCGTTTTGTAGGGTTTTGCCAAGTTTTGTTACACCGTACATGTCACATAGGACTTGTGTGACTGCACGGGGGTGTCGGTTTCAGTCCGGGACCATATTGAGTCATGTTTTGCGTCTTATGTCCATTTTTGCGACATTTTTAGCTTTTTTTCGATATATTTCTCATATCGGGATATTTCTACCGGTTTCGATGGTTTGTACAGGTCATTGTACATCTAAATAGTCTATTCAAAGTGTTAGTTTCTTCTGTTGTGGAGAAATACGGAATTTGGTCTATTAATACCAATTTTCCCGTATCCTCCGCGTGTCTGGGGTATATCTCGTATCCTGGGGCTTTTCTATACCTTTTTCTTCGAGCTAGATCCATTTTTGCGCATGTGCAAGTGTCTGTGTCGATTCAGAACCATCATCAATACATGTTAGATATTAGGGGATGGTTTGTTCGTTTTCTTGAAACACAAAATCCAATAACCAAAGGAATCAACAAACAGAAAACGCAGATAGTATTACTACCATGTCAAAACCCTAAAATGCAAAAAGGTGGGAATGTATCAAGCGGCACATCGGTCCGAGCAAACTCAAATATATCAGGGCACACTCGCCCAAAAGTCAAAAGGCACGCAGGCCTTATATCCAAAAACGGCAAAGTATCAAAGTATCAGTGTATCAAGGTCAAAACAGCAAAATGGACTAAGGCTCAGTGATAGCCCTCAGTCGTCAAACAAGTCCTCGTCGTCCTCCTCCTCCTCGCTTTCTACCAGCTCGCGCGGGTCTATCCTGAACCGAGGATCGCCTGCAGAGTCCGAGCTGCTACTGAGGGACGTGCTCTCCTCCTCTTCTTCTGCTTCCTCTTCTTCTCTCCTCTTCTTTTGCAAAGGTCCCTCAGCAGGCCTCTTCTCCGCAGACCTCTTCCTCAGCTCTCGGCGGAATGGGAGATCCTCACTAGCAGCCGCAATGTGTACTCCTCTCTGAGTGCTCGCTGCTGGTCGGGATGAGCTCGGTGCTATCTTCTTCTGAGGCGGTGGCCTCACGCTCTTCCTCCTAGGAGCCGCCCTAGCCTGCCCCTGCATTGCATTTAGCTTGTTAACATTTGTGTACATATTGCATATATATATTGAAATGTGAAAGCAGGACATTATTCTATCAAAGTTTCAAAGTCATACCTGAGGCCGCACAGTAGGAGCTGGAGCTGGAGGTGGATAGTGCAGCCGCAACTGGGCGCCGCTAGCAATTCTGTGAAACTCCTTCTCCATGGCCTTCATCAGGCGCACTGCCTCTCGCACCCACTCCATCGGGGCCTGTGTTACAATAAGTGGTCAAGTCAGTTTGCAAGACAAGTATACATGATAAAGTCGAAGCAAGGGAAATACAAGGGATGCTATAGTATCGTACCGGTCCTGTGATCTCCTCGGGCTCTCTCCTAGCAGGCTCGAACTGAACAGTGGCCTCCTCTCCCTGAGCATCCCGCACAGCCAGCGTCCAAGAAAGCCGAGGAAGGCCCGTCGCCCTAGCAGGCTCACTCCTCTCCCTCGAGCGGGCAGTCCTGCCTTGCCCGCGCCTCTCCTCTCCAGCTGCTCTAGCCTCAGCCTCTACAGCTCCGTGCTCGACTACCCCAAGCGGTCCCGCCAAGTACTGCCTCTGATAGACAGCATAGTCACGCTCGGGCCTCAAGAAAGCAGTAAGGCCTGCCGGGACGGTGAAGCGCTGCAGCTCAGCCAGCGTGTACTGGTCCGTGTGTGAAGCGCGAGGCGGAAGTGGACCCGGCACCACAAACTCTGAAGCCTCAAGTGACTGCCGTGTCACTCGATCCCCCAAGTACCACTGCCACCCAAAGATCGACTCCAGCAGCACGCGGCTCGCGGCTACCACCCTGCTCCGGGAAAGGTACTCCGGCTCAGCCTCCGCGGTCCTCCAAGGGTCCCACTCCACCTGCAAGCATTCAACAATCAAGCAACAAACAGTCGATCAGCGACAGCATTGAAGCAATTCAAAGGCAATAGTAGGCAATAAAAGGTTGTGTTCTACCTGGGTGCCCGACAGCTCGTCAAGGTACGCCCGAAAGGCCTGGAGGCTACCTCTTGCTGCCTTCTTGCCTCTGTACTGTGGCCCCCATATCAGAGCACGGGGGAGCATCTTCAAGTCCGGGCACGAATTCTCCGGAGGGTACATCTTCAGCACCTCATATGCCCATAGCTGCAAGTTCAAACAATCAAAGCATCAGTACAGCAGTCACAATTCAAAAGAAAGGAAGGTACTCAGAAAAGTAAAGGTTACAAGTCCGTTGTTCTTACCTCCCACACCCCCCAAAGGCCGGCAATCGCCTTCTTCCGCCGAGAGAACTCCCCCATGAAGCTATAGCATGTCCCCAGGGCAGCGCCTCCCCAATCGTACCTGGCCGCCGTGCGCAAGTCAAACAGGGCCGGCAAGTAGGCCAAGTGCACCGTGGACCGCTTGTTAGGGTACAGCGACGCCCCGAACAAGTACAACAAGTAGGCCCTCGCCATCTGCTCCTCCTCCTGCTCCGAGTGCGGGACCCTGTCCTTCAAATGCCAGTGGAACTGGTCGTGGGAGAACGTCTCTGAAATACCCACGGGCACAAAACCCAAGAACCACTGCAGCGCCTCCGGGTCTCTGTGGATCCCCGTGTCAAATGGGATAGGCTCTCCTCCTACCCTCAAACCCGTCAGAGCAGCAAAGTCCGCCGGAGTCACGGTCATCTCCCCGATCGGAAGGTGGAAGGTGTTGGAGGCATCCCACCACCTCTCGGCCAGCGCCGTAAGCAAGGCGTGGTCGCTGAGCGTCGCCGTCTGTGTAAGAATGAACGGTCTGAACCCCGCAGCGTCAATCAAGGACCTAACCCGCTCGGGCAGCCCTCTGTACAACTCGAGGGAACTAGCAGGACCGCCGTGCCCCCTTGTACCACCTCTCGTCCTCTGCACACCACAAAAGTGAAATGAACAAGAGTTTCCGTTAGCATGCATACTATGACAAGTAGTCGAATCAAGGAAAAGTTGTAAGTAAAAGCCATCAAGCCGGGATAAAAAGGGCATCCAACATTCTATGGTCAAATCAAGGTCCATGTTTACCATAACGTCGAAACAAGTTACTTCAAAAGCATGATATTTTATGTACGTAAGGTATCCTACTCAGTCGAATCAAAGGCATTGGCATTCTATCAGTCGAATTCAAATTCCGAAATCTCAACAAGTCGAGGCAACCTACAGTCGATTCAAGCTCGTTATCACGCAGTTCTGTAAGAGTTCTAGCACGTTTACAGTCGAGTTCAAGTATTTTTTACCCAAAGTTCTAAGTCAAGCTAGCAGGCATGCATATGTCACCATGCTATCAAATGTTATGCACAAATAAGCTACGTACAAGCACGGTAATAAAGGACTACGAGGAAGTCAAAAGCGGAATTCAAAGGGATACCTGCGCCCAGTCCACCAGCTCTGCGTCGTAATCATCGCGGCGGGGGATGTAGCTCTCAAACCCGGACGGTATGAACAAGTGTGGCTTCGGGGGAACATAGGCCCCTGCCTCAAACGCCGCACGGCCTGCAGCCCGCATAGCCTCTGCCCGTGCCACCTCCCGCTCACGAGCTAGGCCACCCTCCTCCTGGGCCTGCTCGACTGCCTCTGTCTCCCGTACAAAAGCCTCCTCTGCAACCTTGGCCCTCTCGGCCTCAGCTCTCAAGCGCTCCTCCTCCTGAGCCTGCGCAATCTACCTCAGTCTCTCCTCCCGGGCTGATATCACCGTCTCCACCACCGTTGGATTCTCGCGCAACAGCCGGTCAAGCATCTCATCTGTCACAAACTCCGCGAAGTCCCCGCGCGTAATGGGAACGTGCGCCAAGGACCCCGCCGCTGGCCTGAACTCTGCTGGCCCTGTGGGTGCCCCAATGGGAGCCTCCTCCTCCACCATAGGATCCTTGCCCCGCGCCGGGTCTCTTCTCGGCATTTCTGGCCGATCATCACCGCCACCAACATCGCCACCGCTGCCGCCGGTCCCTGCCAGAACTGGACCCGTAACAACCAGCCCCTCCACTCCGCTCTCGAAGCCCAATCGACTCACTCGTGGGCCCCCTGTATCACCAGAGGCTGGCGTACGCCCAGTCTCTCCGACCGTACGCCACCTGTCGCCGTCACCCGCCTCCTCTGCATGGCCACCATCGCCGCCGTCACCGCCTGAAACCCCTGCACCGTTGGTCGACGCCGAACCCAGGGTCGTTTGATCGTCAATTTGTGACCTTGGCATCTTGATTTCACCCCTCGATTGATGTTCTCTACTTCCATTATCACTATTGCCGCCATTCCCGCCACTGCCACCGCCGGATTCCGCCATAGGTGAGTGAGGGTATTTGGGTTTTGGAAGGAGAATGAGAGAGTTTTTGGGAGTTTGCAAGCGTTGGGAGTTCAAAAACTGTCGACTATGGCGGTTTCATACGTTTCTGCAGAAGTTATACGACATGGGATCGTGCTGGGCCGGGTCTGGGCCTGGATCTGGACCGGGCTAACGAGGATTCCTGGCGTATGCCAGGGTCGTCGTACCGTACGCCACGTTTTATTGGGCCGTGGGCCCAAACACCATGGATCAAATCTTTCTTCTCAAAATAGGGTCCCGGATGATCTAGTGCTTACTTATACCCCTGGCGAGCTTATCCCCAAGCAGAGTTCCGCTCTATTTCAAGTCAACGGCGATCTGTCCGCCCAATTTCAAATCAACGGCGAACTGTCCGCCCAATTTCAAATCAACGGCGATCCGCCCGTCCAATTTCAATTCAACGACGGTCCACCAGTCCAATTTCAAATCAACGACGGTCCGCCCATCCAATTTCTGCCTTCCGCAGGCAGCAGTCTTTCTCAAATAATCTGTCTGGCTGAGCTCACCGACCAGGTTCTTTAAGATTCATGTCTTCTTTATCTTGCTCAGGATAGTCAGGAGTAGGGTGTCTAGACAACCTTTGACGTTACTTGTCTCCGCTCAACCAAATGGTGCTCCAAGTGCCGTCAAAGGGGGGCTTCTGTAGACACCCCATTCTGGACTGTCCGGATTAGTCCTTTGCTTTCTTTGTTGACCCGATGATGATGAACGGTCGAAAACTCTCCGAGGTCGATGGAAGGTCGTGAGCTTTGAGTGTTGGACCCTCCTCTTTCAAACCATTTCAAACCCTTCAAAACCCCTTCAAAACCAGAGCCAAATAAGCCCTAGCAAAACCGTACCTTGCTTACGCCAGGTTCTTCTTGGCGTGCGCCAGCAAATTGCCACGTGTCGGACATCGACCATTGACTCAGTTTGACCTGGCGCACGCCGGGTTATAGCTGGCGTACGCATGGTCAAGACCGGTCAAATCACTGCTTTTCTGTCACGTGCTCGAAACTTTGCAACCGTCTGAGTACGGCGCAGAGTCCCCTGATCATTTCATTTTGCAAGGGACGTCCCCCTCTCTCTCCTACACAACCCATCACCTAGTCTCATGCATTTAATGCATGGGGGCTCCCTTCTAACCTAACCCAACCACCCTAACCCCAGCTGATTAGCCCCTGGTCTCAGCCTCTCTCCTCTATAAATGCAAGCCCTTGCATTCATTTGCAAAGGGTTAACCAACATTAAGGAGCCAAGTCTCTCTCTTCTCTCTTGTTCTTTGCTCTCCCATTGAAGGAAAGAGAGATAGAGGACTTCAGTATACACCTCCCACTACTGATCAGTCACCCCACTACCTCCATCTTCAACCCCCAAAGCTCACTTTCTTCCTCTCATCTCTTACAACCAAAGGTATACCACCTTTGTGTTGTTTTCTATTTTCGATTCCTGAGGGGAACCAGAAAGGTTCTGGCTAGTAACTGATACTAGTCCAGGCCCTTCTCTGGTAAAATGAACCAGTCGTAGGCAACACACCATGGCGCACGCCAGCTTTTTCAAGCCATACGTCACCTTTGGCAGTACGAGCACTACTGGTGTGGGGATCATGAGGTGGCCATTTGTCGTTTATTTCCTTTTTGTCATCACCTTCCAGCATGCTAATAACCGGTTTATTGTTTCTGTATTCTAGAACTGTACAAATGTAGCTTTCAATGTTTATACTATTTCTTGCTTTCAAGGCCCCTGGGATACTTCTGGTCATGTTCCAGAGCCCAGAGGATGTAAAGCCAAACACTGGTCAGTATACAAGCCTAGCGTACGGATCCCATCGGGTGGCGTACGGCATGCTTGTCATAGATCAGTGCTTGGCCCTTACATCACAGTTAAATCCTGGCCTCTTGTTCCTCCCCACTCTGTTTATGGGGTTTGCTTTGCTGTTTTCCTGGTTATCAGCCATTCCTTACGCCTTTACATGTACCTAATCTGCATTATCAAGTGCGTGGTTTGCCCTGGGTGTGCACTGGTCCATTCCAGAGCCCAGAGGATCGAGAGCAAGAGCCGCAAGAAATCAGTAGGGTAGTGTACGCCAGCCTTAAGGTGGCGTGCGCAGGGTGTGTTGGCGTGCAGTGGCCTGGCCATTGCGTGCCAGCATGTCGCCTGCTCACGCACCCGACGGGCAGCGTACATCATCCCGTTGAACTTCTGGCAGTGCTTGTTCTCAATCTATGTTCTTACATTTAATTCAGTTTAAGCAAGCAAGCAAACTAGCATCCATAAACATTTTTGTCATACAAACTGCAACGTGTTACAGTTTTAATCCCTATTAACTGTTTCCCCGCCTTAACTGGCCAAAAATGATCAAATGAGAGAAAATGCAAATGTTTTAATAAAATGCCCGAGTAGAGACCGATCTCCGGATTGGGCGAGAGGGGTGCCATAAAACCCTTCCCCTCTCGTAACCTGGCTCCCGAACCTCAGATATCGAAGGTGACGACGGACCAGTCTACGCCTCTTCAAATCAAATCAAACCTTTTTTTTCAAATCAAAGCAAAACGTAGCAAACGTTCTCGAGTTCGGTTCCTTGGGTGTTCTTCTGCTAAAACCCGAGTGGTGACTCTGCATCGAAGCGTTTGGCCGCGCTATTTTCCAAAAGGGCCGCCCCCAAACAATATTTTTACAAACCAAAATCCGAAAATTTTGGGGCGTGTGCCCACACCTGCATTGTTCGTAAAGAAGAAAGAAGGAACCCTTCGACTATGTATCGACTACAGGAAGTTGAACCAAGTCACAGTCAAAAACCGATATCCGTTGCCTAGGATCAATGACCTGTTTGATCAATTAAGAGGAGCAACTTGCTTTTCAAAGATTGATCTCCGATCAGGCTATCATCAGCTAAGGATTCGAGATAAGGATATCGCCAAGACGGCTTTTCGCACCAGATACGGCCACTACGAGTTTGTGGTAATGCCGTTTGGGCTGACCAATGCTCCGGCAGTATTCATGTGTCTCATGAACAAGATTTTTCAACCCTACTTAGATAAGTTTGTAGTGGTGTTCATTGACGACATTTTGATATACTCCGCCAACAAGGAGGAGCACGAAGAACATCTTTGAATGGCACTACAAATACTCCGGGATAACCAACTCTATACCAAGGCCAGCAAGTGCGAGTTTTGGCTGGAAGTGGTTAAGTTCTTGGGGCATGTAGTATCCAAGGATGGAATCGAAGTGGATGAAAGCAAGGTCGAAGCAGTGCTGAAGTGGAAGCAGCCAACCTCCGTGTTCGAAATCAGAAGCTTCTTGGGATTGGCTGGGTATTACAGAAGGTTTATACCGGACTTCTCAATCTTAGCCAAACTAATGACCAGGCTAACTCAGAAAGGAGTGAAGCTGGATTGGGATGAAGCCTGTGAGAAATCCTTCCAGGAGTTGAAAAAGAGACTGACCAGCGCACCGATTCTCATCATTCCTGAGCGTGGTGTAGATTATACGGTTTACTGTGACGCGTCAAGAGACGGATTAGGATGTGTGATGATGCAGAATGGGACGGGTCTCGACAACTTCGACCGCACGAGAAGAACTACCCCACCCACGACTTAGAATTGGCGCAGTAGTATTCGCCTTCAAGTCATGGCATTACTATCTGTGGGGAGAGCAATTTGAAGTTTTTACCGACCACAAGAGTCTCAAGTATCTTTTCACTCAGAAGGAGTTGAACTTGAGGCAGCGCCGATGGATGGAATACCTGGAGGACTACAAGTTTACGCTGCAGTATCACCCCGGCAAGGCCAACGTGGTAGCTGACGCTCTTAGTCGAAAGGAAAGAGCACAGAAAGTCAAGACTGCCATCAAAGAATGGGAAATGGTGGACACTCTCAACGAGTTCAACTTGCGCCCATCGTCAGAAAGCGGGAACGTCCGATTGTACGCCTTGGTTGCGGAACCAGCACTTCACCGAGAAGTTTTGCTAGCTCAAACATTCGAGCAAGATTGCGAGTTCGTCTGGCATCGAATCCGAGAAGGAAAGGCGGTGCCAGGATGGACTATCGAGGAGGATAATAGCTTGAGATTCAAGGGAAAGGTATTTGTACCTAACATTGGCACCCTTCGAGAAGACGTACTCCGAGAAGCTCACCATTCAAACTTTGCAGTTCACCCTGGCGGTACAAAGATGTATCATGATCTGCGAAGAACGTACTGGTGGGAAGGAATGAAGAAGGACGTAGCTCGTTTTGTATCAACCTGCCTTGTGTGTCAGCAAGTCAAGGCGGAGCACCAGAAACCTGGAGGAGATTTGCAACCCTTACCAATACCAACCTGGAAGTGGGAGCACATTTCGATGGACTTCGTCACTGGAATTGCCAAGATCTGCCAAGTCCAACACTGCCATTTGGGTGATAGTGGATCGACTCACCAAATCTGCGCATTTTCTGCCTGTTAAGATGACAGAGAACATAGAACAGCTGAGTCTGTTGTACATTCGAGAGATTGTACGCCTACATGGAGTACCTATCTCGATTGTATCTGATAGGGATCCACGTTTCGTCTCACACTTTTGGAAAGGACTGCAAAAAGCATTGGGAACGGATGTAAGGCTTAGTACGGCCTTTCACCCTCAAACAGACGGACAAACGAAGAGGACTATTCAGACGTTGGAAGACATGCTGAGAGCATGCGCCTTGGATTTCTCTGGAAACTGGGAGCAGCATTTACCGTTGGTGGAGTTCGCCTACAACAATAGTTATCAAGCAAGCATCGGGATGGCACCGTATGAAGCTCTATACAGTCGACCCTGCCGATCTCCAGTCTGTTGGACCGATGCTGGGGAAACAGGATTGATTGGACCTGACATCGTGCGAGATACCACGGAGAAGGTCAAGACTATCAGGCAAAGGATCCAGACCGCTCAAAGCCGACAGAAGATTTATGCAGATAAGAGAAGCCGACCGTTAACCTTTGCCGTGGGAGATCATGTGTTCCTGAAGATCAGACCGAAGAAAGGAGTAATCAGATTTGGGAAGAAAGGAAAGTTGTCCCCGCGCTACATCGGACCATTCGACATCGTGGAGAAGATTGGAAAAGTTGCATATCGTCTAGCCCTGCCACCCCAGCTGGACCTAGTGCATAACGTGTTTCACGTTTCCATGCTCCGCAAGTATCTAGCCTTACCCACTCATGTTCTCAATTGGGAAGACATCACTATCGAAGAAGACGCGACGTACGAGGAAGAGCCGATAGAGATTCAAGACTGAAGTGAGAAGACTATTCGGAACAAGACAATCAAGTTGGTTCGTGTTTTGTGGAAGCATCGTGGAGCAGGAGAAACCACATGGGAAAGAGAAGAAACCATGAAGATGAATTACCCTCACCTGTTTGAGTCCGAGCGTACACCTAATTTCGAGGACGAAATTATTTAAGGGGGATAGGCTGTAATAACTCTGAATTTCAATAAATAAAAGCTTATTTATTATTCGAGTTATTTATTTAAATTGCTTGTATTGCTGTAATTTTCCGATAGTTTGTCATAATTACGTTTCTGCCCTTCAAATTTGATTTATTGCGCTTTGGCCCTTGAAGTTTCATTTCTTACACTTTAGTCCTATTTAGCAAGCCTAGTTAGCTTCTAACCATCCGGTTGGAGAAACTAACTTAGGAAGCCATCTAGTCACCGCAGTTGGACCGTTTTGCCCCTCGTGAACATTTTGAACCTTTTGAACCCTAGACTAAAGAATTGAATATTCTTTTTCTTTTAATTATTTTGGTTTTATTCTTTGTTCATTGGACAAAGATTGCTAGGGAAACTATTATCCATTGGATAATAGAACCCCAATTGTTTATATTAAATGTATACTTGGTCAAAGTACTAAGAATATTGAGAAAAATACTTTTTAATTACTTTAAAGTACTTTTGGGATTTATTTTAATATATAAGTTGCCTAATAACTATTATCTCTTGGATAATAGATGTTAGGGAATTTTTACCCAATGGATAAAAGGGTAGTCTTTCTAAGTACCATGGGATTTATTAAACTAATCTTTCCTGAAACCCCATGTGATTAAGTTCACACTACTTTATTAGGAAAAGTACTTAGTACTAGATTCTCTTAAGTATCTTTAACGATTTTATATTAGGGTTTTGATTCTTCCTAGTGTATAAGGTACGTGTTTATATTATATAAGTACTTGAAAGACTAAAGTATTGCCCTAAAGTATCATGTGCTAATTTGTTAGTTTAATAGAAATCCTAGCCTTTAAAGACTATTTTTTATCCTAGGTACAAAAAGTATTACTATTTTATTTGTTCTTCTTCCATATATAGATATATATTGTACTTGAGAAAGCAAGAGAGGGAGAGAGAGAGAGAGAGAGAGAGAGAGCCGAATGGGAGAGAGAGGAGGGGAGAGATTTGATGGCACCCTTGGCCATTTGATCTTCCATTGTACTTCATGATTCTTGGATGGTTGTTCTTCCAAGCAAGACTTAACCTCATTGTCCTTCTTGTACATTTTCTTATTTGTTTAACCCTAAGAATCTTGTACCAAGCTTCTTTTCTACCACATATTCTTCCAAGAATCAAATCTAGTACCATCATAGCCATGCAAACCTAGGATTTTAGCCTTATTCTTCCATGTGAACACATCTTTTTGGATTAAAAATTTAGGGAAAGGAGAGAGAGAGGGGGGCCGGCCATATGAAGGAGGGAGGGAAGCCCTTGCCTATAAATAGAGAGCCATTCTATGCTTGAACTCACTCCTCAAAGCAATAGCTCTTCCTTCTCTCTAAAAATTCAAGTGTTCTTAGTTCAAAGTTCAAGAACTTTCTTTGTTCTTGAGTGTTATTGAGAAAACCACCAAACCACTTTCAAATACCACCCTTAGATCTTTAAAGTAGTCCACTTTAGGTAGTGAAGTTGTTTCTAGGAAATCTCTTTTCCTTTCGAAGCAACCGAAGGCCGTTACTCCGCCGATTTCAAAACCGACCAACTTACCGTAGCCGACCACCGCCAAGAAGAACGGTAGTTAAAATCTTACTACTTTAAAACTCTACTTACTTTTTCTAAAATATGTGAAGTTTAACCTTGTACTTAAAATTTATATATCGCATGAATCTTATGATGTTACTTTGATCATAGATAAGGTTATCTTTCGTTAAAAGATGGATATGCATGATGCTCGTTTATGATGATTCAAGCATGCTAGGTAATATAGAATTGGACGATCTTGTTGGAGTTGTTAAATGCTTGTTATGTGGAAAGTACTACCGCGAAGTCTTGCATGTAAACGAGACATGAAAACCGAGAAAATAGAAACATGACGCCTAGGGTGTGGTTTAACAAGAGGAATTTTTCTGAAAAAGAAGATATCTTAGAAACTACATAATGACCATTTCAAGGGTATTATGTGAGTTGTGTGAATGTGTGTGTGCCTATGGGAACCCGGCGCGGCGGAACCATAGTGAGGATACTTGGGAGACCGGCGCGGCGGAACCAAGGTCGGGTGAGTAGCATGGTTATCCGTGGAGAGGAACCAAAGTAAATGTGTGCCAATGGGAAACCGGCGCAGCGGAACCATTGTGAGAATACTCGGGAACCCGGCGTGGCGGAACCGAGGTTGGGTGAGTTAAAAGGAAGTCTTTGGAAAAGAAAGGTAGTAATCACGAGACACGGTTAACGATGAGTCAACACTAGTTGTAAGACGATTGTGGATGTGCTAAATATTATTGCCTTTGTAGCTGCTATATACATATCATGTGGAAAACGATGTTATAATGATCCTATGTTCATAAGTTATGGGTTAGTAAGTGGGATTTTACTATTGAGCCTTCATAGCTCATGGTGTTACTTTGTGGTGACCCTGGCATATTATATGGGTGGCGACACCAATATAATATGTCAAATTTGATAGATGAATAGGGCGATCTCTTCACTCTGGAGGCGTATGGAGCCGAAGAACTCGCTAGGATGGAAGAACAAGAGGAGCAATAGTTAGGAACCCTAGTTCTCTATTTGTTCCCTACTTTATGTTTTGAATACTCCTACGGGGGTTATGTTGTAATAATGAGCAGTGACTCTATTTAATTTCTGTAACAAATTATCCCTTTAACGAACCTAAAATTAGGGGCGTTACAAAAATTCTATTATACAAGTTTTGAAAATAATTAATTTTAGTAAAGACTATAGGAAAATCTTTTCAAGTTTCTATGTTCCACCTTCGATCCTTGATTTAAGTCATCATCCAATTGTTCGGGAATTCCCAGTTCGGCAGTACTGCCAATTCCGCGCCTCGCTTCAATCCGAAGATTGTTTTGACAGAATTTCACCCAATTTGGGACGGTAAACTTAAACTCGAAGTCACGTTTGTGCAACGGCCAACTTATCTCATGGTTTTACGTGGTTCTACTCATTCTACCCATAGCCGAGGTTTTGAACCTAAAGCTCTAATACCAAGTTGTAACGCCCCTAATTTTAGGTACATTAGAGGGATAATTTACTACAGAAATAAAGAGAGTCACTGTTCATTATTACATCATAACCCATGTAGGAGTATTTTAAACACAAATTAGGAACAATTAGGGAACTAGGGTTCCTAACTACTGCTCCTCTTGTTCTTCCATCCTAGCGAGTTCTTCGGCTCCATACGCCTCCAAAGTGAAGAGTTCGCCCTGTTCATCTATCAAATCTGACATATTATATTGGCGTCGCCACCCATATAATATGCCAGGGTCACTACAGGGTAACACCATGAGCTACGAAGGCTCAATAGTAAATTCCTACTCACCTAACCTAACTACATTCAATAGATTATCCTAAGCATCGATTTCCACATGATACATATAAAAACAGCTACAAAAGACGATAACAATAACATATCCACAGTCGTTATAACTATCGTTGGTGTTCCAAATTCTCTAGGTTTCTCCTACGCAACTCGTCATAGACCGTGTTGTTATTACTACCTTTCTTTTCCAAAGACTCCTTTTTAACTCACCCAACTTCGGTTCCGGCACGCCGGGTACCCATTGGCACACGTTTACCTTGGCTCCTCTCCACGGATAACCATGTTACTCACCCAACCTTGGTTCCGCCACACCGGTCTTCCAAGTATCCTCACAATGGTTCCGCCGTGCCGGGTTCCCATTGGCACACACATTCACATAATAGCCTTGAAATGGTCATTATGTAGTTTCAAACTATCTTTTTCTTCGGAAAACACATTTCTTCCTCGTTAAACCATACCCTATGTGCTATGTTTCTACTATCTCGGTTCTCGTGTCTCGTTCTCATGCAAGACTCCGCAGTGTAGGACTTTACATACAAACATGCATTTCATAAGATTATTCAACAAGATCATCCAACTCTAAGCTACATAGCATGCTTGAAACATCTTAAAAATAAAACATGCATTTCCAATTTTAAAAGATAACCTTATCTACGATCAAAGTTGCTATTAAACAACATTCTGTTCTTTAACATATGATTTAAAACAATAATAGAGTTAGTGGACTAGGATAAACTACCGTTCTTCCAGGCGGTGGTCGGTTATGGAAAGTCGGTCGTCAGTTTTGAAATCGGTGGCGTAACGGCCTTCGGTTTGCTTCGAAAGGAAAAGAGTTGTATTTCTTTTCCTAGAAACAACTTCACTAACCTAAGTAGACTACTTTAAAGATCTATGAGTGGTTTTTGGAAGTGGTTTGGTGGTTTTGCTCAAGAACTCTCAAGAACAAGAGAATTCTTGAACTCAAGAACAAAGAACACTAGAAATTCGAGAGAGAAGGAAGAGCAAGTTGAAAGTGTGAGTTCAAGGCATGGAATGGCCTTCTATTTATAGGCAAAGGCTCCCCCTCTCCCTCTCTTGGCCGGCCCCTCTCTCTCTCTCTACAACTCAATTTTTTTAATCCAAAAAGTTGTGTTCACATGGAAGAATAAGGCTAAAATGCTAGGTTTGCATGGCTAAGTTGTCCTTAGATTTGATTCTTGAAGCAAATATGTGGTGGAAGAGAAGTTTGTACAAGATTCTAGGGTTAAACAAATTGGAAAATGTACAAGGAAGGACATTGGAAGTTAAGTCTTTGGTTGGAAGAGTAACAATCCAAAGATTGGAAGTACAATGGAAGATCAAAAGCCAAGTACTAACCAAATCTCTCCCTCTCCCTCTCCCTCTCTCTCGGCTTTTCTCTCTCTCTCTCTCTCTCTCCCTCTCTTGCAAAGTACATATATATATATACACACACACTACAATGAAAGAAGAACAAATAAAAAAGTAAGTACTTTTGTACTAGGATCAAAAGTAGTCTAAAAGGCTAAGATTTTCTATTAAACTAACAATTGGGCACATGTGTACTTCGGGATTTATTTTAGTCTTTCATGTACTAAAATAATATAACCATGGGTACCTTGTACCTTAAGTAGTTCAAAACCCTAACATAAAATAAGTAAAAGGGTATTTAATTTAATAACTCGAATAATAAATAAATTTCTATTTATTGAAATTCAGAGTTATTACAACAGTCGTGTAAACCAAAAACGAAATGACATATATGAAGCAAGACCTACTCCCTCCAATCCCAGGAATAATTGAAGAAAGTTATCTCCAGTAACCAACATTAGCATAAATAAAGTAAAAATGAATAAATAAAACATAAATCGAGGGTTATGCGGATTCTCAAACGTATATAAAATGGAATAAAGATGGCTCAAGCTACTTGTAAATGTAACCATAATTAACATCACTACGGTCGGGCTATAGAACACAGTGTAAAAAATGAATCATGAGTCGCTTTGATTTCTATTTTTTTACTTTTCTGATTCCTATGTCAAGAAAAATGGGTGATTCCAAAAAATTCAGTCAAAAGTAAACAATTATCTCTTGAAATAAATAGTATTGATTGCCTTTAAGATAAATTAATTTAGGTATTCCAAAATGATTGATAATCTAATTTGTAATTAGAATTTTAGTTTTTCTATACCGAAGAATCCTCTCCTGTAGATGAATTGGGGATGTTGTTGTGCAGTGGTGTGCGCAACAGCACCTTGCTGCGCACCTCTGAGCCGTCGGATGGTGCATCCGACGGCTCAAATCTCATCTTAACAATGAATAGCTTTCGATCGTTAGTTATCGAGATGAGATCCGAGCCGTCGAATGCACGATCCAACAGTTCGAAGGTGTGCAGCACTACGCACCTCACTGCACAACACAACCCGAAGTCCCCTGTAGACCACATTTTTTCCCATGGACATAGTAAGGCGCGCAAGGTGAGACAGAGCATTGTCGGCCAGAGTTAAAACAAACCTCTGAATTTACATAGTATTGATTTCCGCAAGGTGAGACAAGAGTTTAAACAAAAACAATTGGAAGTTCATAAAACATCTCATAAAGCTTTTCCGAAAGCAGTTTCTACATAAATAATTTTAGACGAAAAATGTAGGGTACAAAACATTCTTTGGATCATTTTTGGTCCATTGCGCACTCTATGGGCAGGTCCACTGGCCTACTTAGCTCCTACCTATTTCTAACTGTTTTTCGTGGGTGTTGGTTTCCTACAATCGATCTTGGATGGATTTGTATCGTTCTATTTAGGTTTGAGGATACCTCCCATGTTGTGGGGGAAAAAAAAAAGAAGCACTTGAGTGGAATAGGTGAGCCCTATAATGGGTGCAAAACATGGGTGGTGTGCCGCCAGAGCCCCACAAACTCAAATCTTCTATAATCAGAATTGAACCTATGCTTTTTGTTTTCGTGCAATTTCAACCGCTAGATTGTACAAAAAGATTTTGTGGGCAAAGTGCACAACAGACTCGGTGGTTTGCCCTACGTACCTGTTTCTAATTGCATTTCATGGGTGTTGGTTTTTTGTGGGTAGATTAGTCTCAACCCGTTTGAGTGTGTGGGGAGTTGTGAAAAAAAATATCACAACAAACTCGGTGGTCTGCCCTACGTACCTGTTTCTAAAGCCAAAAAAAATCGAGCTTGAGTTTGGCTTGATTGCAAGCGACCCGAACCTGATTCATTTAGTAAATGAGTCTCTAGGAATGAACAAGCCGAATTTGTTTGAGTCGAGTTGAGTTTTGAAATGTTAACCTTAGCTCGTTTATTAAATAAATTTTAATATTCAAATTTGAGCTCGACTCAATTACATATTAAAGGAACGAGCCCTAATGAACCGAGCCATTGGTCAACAGATATAGTCATGAACAACAAACGGTACCTCGAAACACGTTGTACCGTAACTAATATCCCCAAGTTCATTAGAGAATGACAACCACCAATTTTTCTATGATGCCCCAATGTGGTATTGGGGCATGATGCCCCCATTTAATATGGACCATTAGATCAGGTTTTAGATTAATATGGACCCTTAGATCAAAACCACCCCCAAAAAGTAAGGTGGTTTTGCATTTGTTCAGCCAAAAAAAGTCATTATACTTACCATGAACACTGGCTCTTCTTACTATATTTTATGCTGATACTTACCACAAAATAAGACATACTTACCACAACTAAAGGCTATACTTCAACGTTTTTTGCCATTTCTCTCTCTAACTTGTTCTCCAGGTAGCCGGTTTGGGCGCGAAAATGAATTTTGTTGGCGGGAAAATATTCCTTTTTGCAGAATTTTTTTTTAATTATTGAAAATTTATAAATTTAGATCACTTTTTATTCTATTCACCGTATTTTTTGTCATTTTTCTAATCATTTGTGTAATAGACTACCAAATATTGGGTGAAAATATAAATATAATTAAAAATTTTTGAAACTAAATAATAAGCCAAAAAATTGCCTTACTTTTAAAATAATGTTTTTAATATATTTCATTAAATTATTTTGTAAGTAAAAAGTAATATAAAAATATTATTATAAAAATAATTATTCATTTATTGTTTTGAATAGCTTGCAATTAATGTTGTTAATATATTTCATTAAAATTTTATTTTGTGTATATATGTTTCTTATAAAAAATTCTTGAAAACAAAAAATATAAACTATATAATTGTAATAATCTCCCAAATTATATTTAAATAATATAAATAAATTATTTGTAAATAACTATAAATTTATGATGCCTGAATAAATAACTATACAATAAGAGTATTCAATTAGTATCTAGTAGAAAATAAGAAAGTAATTGAAATAGTTTCTGCAATCGATTGACGTGATATTGTAACGATTAGTAACTATAATTGATATTAGATTATTCAATTAGTGGTAGAGTGACGATTAATCACTATAATCGACTATAGTAGCTATAGTTATTTGACTAAGAACTTAATTGATCGATCATATTCAATGAGGGATAATTGACTATAGTAGTCAGAGTTTTGGCCAATCATATTAATGCTATAGTGATGGTTGAGTATTAATACAATTGACTAAAATGAATTAGTTAATATAGATTGATAGTGATCATGTGACTCATATTCAATGAGTAATGATTGACTGTAATAGCCAGAGTCATTGGCCAATTGTATTAACACTATAGTAATGGTTGAACATTAATACAATTGGCTAAAATGAATTGGTTAATGTAGGTTGATAGTGATCACGTCATTGGTAGATGTAGTAATTAATAGTAGTGTTGATTGTGATCAATGAGTGAATGCTGCAATTAGCTAATGTAGGAGCAACCATTAACTATTGATTCTTAATGGCCATTCAATAAATTATTTAGTTTTATTAATCATTAAGGTATTATACTTTAATTACAATATAATACAAATTAAGTGGCATTAAATTTATTATGGCAATTATCTTTTTAACTACCCTTATTATGATGCACTAGTTACGTTATATAAATGTATATTTACCGGTCATTAATGTCATACTTACCATAGAATAAGGTTACGCATACCACAATGCCTGATAAGTGTTACCACCATGACATTCGGCTATTCATGATGTGAACATCCTACGGTTTATGCTAGTACTTACCATAGTATAAGGTTACACTTACCCCAAAACATAATCAAACTTACCAGTTAATAACAATTACTTACCAATATAAATTGGGAAAATATATTGTGGCTTGGGATAGTACATCTCTATAGTTATATCAATATTTTGAAGAGTTGTACTCCTATTTTGAAATAATAAAATTTAGGGTATTATCTCTTGATGTGATTATACCACGATTTTTGCTACTATGTATACTTACCATTCTGAAAAGATCTACTGACTACATACTTAGCCCTAGTGGTAGGTTCTTGTCCCCCTCTATGGAGACCAGTGTTCGAGCCCCACGAGGAGTGGAGTTTGGGGTTCAGGGCTATGAATAGCCTCTCACATATGACAGATACCTAATGTGTCATGCGGAGAGTAATACAAATCGAGTTACCTAATGTGAACATACCACGGTTTTTGGTTTGTTTGAGCGAAAGATCATGATTATATTTTTGGTTTGTTTAGGCAACAGTGATCATAATGTGTTGACCAAATTCAGAATATATGAAAATACTTACCACGATATATGGAAATACTTACCACATACTATGGTTGTATTTGACCAGATTTAGAATTATCTCCGTGGTTACCTTTTATGTTATACCACACTGACCTTAATGTTGCGTTTTATACCACTATATACGAAAACACTTACCACTGATTATGGTCGTATTTGACCAAATTCAGAGAGAAGGATGACAGCTTGAAAGGGAAGAATGTAGTCATAGACATTAGTGATGATGCTAGCAATGATGACGCCCGGATGTAGCGATGATGACGGACATATGTAATTGTGTCCTTTGTCGCAGTAAGTAAGGTACGTGAACTGGGAAAGTCGTCTATTTTTGTGGAATCAAATTGTTATATAAGGTTGATCCTCGCTACTACTTAGGGTGCTAAGTAATACGTTTGTGTCAAGTCTTTCATAAGCAATAATTTCTTCAATGTTTATGGTAAATATGTCTATTTTTAAGTAACTATACCATTGTTCGTGGTAAGTATGTTCATTAACATGGTAAGTACCTCTAGACTTCAATTACTAAGGCCCCGTTTGGTAACC
This sequence comes from Rhododendron simsii, assembly GCA_014282245.1. Classification (NCBI taxonomy): domain Eukaryota; kingdom Viridiplantae; phylum Streptophyta; class Magnoliopsida; order Ericales; family Ericaceae; genus Rhododendron; species Rhododendron simsii. The sequence goes on along the minus strand of WJXA01000492.1, from coordinate 23,363 downwards.
TTTTCGGTTTTCACTTTTTTGTTTTTAAAAAACTAAAAGTAGTAACAGATTTATGTTTTCATAAAAACAAAAACAAGAAATATGTTTGGTACTAATTTTTTAAAAATAACAAAAACGAAAACACAAAATACTTTGGTGGAAACATGTTCGGACCAAACCCAACCTTTCCCCATTTCTTTATATTTCGGCTTATGGAGGGAGTACCATTACCATAATCCCACAAATTTCTCCTTGATTCACTCCCAATGCGACAATGCTATATTGTCAATGGGTCATTACCCCATGCAAACCCACACTTATATCTCCTTCTCCCATTTTCGTTTTTGTTTCCCAGCATCACACGGCAGAGGAGAGAGAGAGAGAGAGAGAGAGAGAGAGAGAGAGGACCGGCACAACCTCCGGTCTGCACCACTGCCGATCAGCGACACCACCTCCATCCTCCCCCACCGAACACTCTTTGGCCGAAACCACCTCCCACCACTGACCTCCACCGGCGCTCCGACCCGCCCCGAAATCACCAATTTCTCTCAGCATTCACTGGGTTAGCAGTAAGATTTTAGGATTTGACACTTAAACTACAGATTTGCCCTTTATCTATTGGTTCGCAGTAGTAATTTTGTCACCGTCGCTGTCGGCATCCGAATTTCCCAGACGATCAAGTCGTTTGCGTTTCTTCTGATTGTTGTAACGCTGAGATGCTGGATAGAAGACGGTGCCGTAGCTACCGTAGCTCCAGGAGAGAGAGAGAGTTATGGAGAGAGAGACGAGAGAGGGAGGGATGGAGGAAGGGAGTAGTGTACGGAGGAGAAGAAACGATTGGGACGGGAGACTTCCCAAAAATAATCGGGACGGGATGAATAATTTCTGTTTTGAACACTGTATAAAACTCTATTTTTTAGTTTTCACAATTTCCAGAAATTCTAAAAAGGTTTCTTAAAAACAAAAAAGTAAAAATATGTTACCAAACAAGTTTTCACTTTTAGTTTTCAAAATAATGAAAATAAAAACAAAAAACTAAAAGTATAAAGGTTACCAAACACCCCCCAAGTAACAAATTTTCCAAATTATGTGGTAAGTATATTCAATTTTAAGTAAACACATCCACTATTTGTGGTAAGTATGTTCATTGACATGGTAAGTACCTCCAGACTCGAAATTTTCAAATGTCTGTGATAAACAGGTTCTTCTAAAAAATGATCAAGTCCAAAACCAACCCGATTCTACCCTCTTCTGAACTGAAACTTCAACAACATTTAACAAATAAAATCAAAATTTAGGAACGAAGTCAAGTCTACGGACCGGTAATCGCAAGATGTAATAGCATTAAAAATTGCATCTATTCATTTATGTTTCTCGTACACAAACTAAAGAACAATCAGATGGGTATGACATATTTGCACTGTGTCGAGATCGGATTGTCGGAATCGGATTGAAAGCCAAAGCTATGGACTAACTCGTATGGCCCTAAACTGAATTGCTCCGGACTGAACGGAAAAAATCAAGATCGTCGGCCTCTGGGTCTGTCTGCTCCTGAGATCACTAAAGCACAAAGGTTGTCTAGCCTTTCTTCCTTTGGGTTCCGCCCCTGCACACAACAACTCCCTCGGTCCCCTTCTTCTCCGGCGACCCACTGTGTGGAGGAGATGCTGTGGAAGAGCTACTATGGAGGAGAGGAGGAGAGAGTGCGGCGTGAAAGAAGAAGGTCGTCAAAATATTTGGGTGTGTTCAATTATTATTTTTAACTGGTGGTAGTAGGTTAAGATAAGAGAGAAGTTGGTGGGTAAGAGAGAGAGTGTAATGGATCCTAGGGCTGTGATTAAAAGATGAGATCCAAGGGGCAAAAATAAAAAGGGGGCATGATGCTCCAATACCACTTTGGGGCATGGTAGCCGGAGCCGACAACCACAGGTCCACAAGATGAGTTGAGTGTGGGAAACGAACGGCTGCGATAGTAAGATAACGAAGTGGGCCCGTGCGGCTGTCCGTTATTACGTTTGAGGCTTCTCAATTAACGGTCACCGCAACGTGCCGGTGCCATTAAATGAGTTCAATAGTATTTAGGAATACTAGTAGGAGTAGTATTTTGTTTGTTTGTTCTGGGAAGGAGAGGACCAAACAAGCCCTTATCGATAGAACCAGAGGGAGAGATAGAGTTGCTGACGCTACGAGAGCTTGGATAAAAGACTGTCAATTTCTAGAAAGAGAACCAAAGAAGTTGTAAACTTCGAGGCAGAAAAGCTCAGGCACTTCCCCCGGTAAAACCTCTCTCTCTCTCTCTCTCTCTCTCTCTCTCTCTGTATATGTATATACCTCCTGTCGATTGAATTCACAACCCCTAGTTCTTTCATGTTCATTTGCTTATTTCAATTTGAGGTATGTAGTAGTATCTCTCTACTTTGTTTGAAAAGGTTGTAAGAAGTATATCTCTATTTATTGCGATTTCATATCTACGTGTAATTTGATTGGCAAGTAGGTTTTGTGACTTGATTTATAATATTTCAGCTTCATGTACGGGAGTTTGAGACTGGGCTTTGTGCAATTTGATTTCGCTTGTTTGGGTATGAGTTCTCTATTTTTGTGGTTCCTGTCTTGTTGTTAAGGTAGTCAAGAGGAGAAAAAAATTGGAAATTTTGAGTCATGTTTGCTGGTTTCTTGTTCTAAAATGAAGCCAAATATCAATTTACCAAGGAAAAGAAGAAAAAGAAACAACATGGCGTGTAAACGCTGTGCTGGGTTAGAGTGCTGTGTTCCGAAATCCATATAATGGTAGCAAAGTTTTGCGCGTGTTTTGTTTAGTTTAAAGCCTTCATCTATGTTTGTTTTTTGCCTAGTTTTTGTGATAGAGAAATGTTATATTGAATGGACACGGCTTTCCTCCAATTCCAGTAGGAGGAATTCCCTCAACCCTCGAAAGCTGCCTAGCGGAATTGAACCCCTATTTCACCGTTAACTCAAAATTGATCTAACGTGCTGTTCTACCTATCTCCTACATTTTTTAGAAAAGCTCCTCTATATTAGGAAATTATTGTTTACAATCCCATTTTTCTATCTTCCATATCTTCTCAACAAAACTAAAGAATAACAATGGAGAAACCTCTGTTCAAAAAAATTAAGGATTAGGAAAAACCTAATGGAATTTATCCAATCATATATAACGTTACTCTCACAAGAATCAATCAAATACCATAATCTTGTTCTTTGATGAATAATAGGCTTCTTATTGCAGCTGCAAAATGAGTTACTAATATCAATTTCCCTTCTACACTGATGAGAATATTCTTCAATTGCGACATGAAATCGCCGGAATTCAGAAGGCAGTGGTTTTTTTGCTCCGAGATCTTTTGTATTTGATTGAACGTCCAAATAGCTATTCCAATTTTTTCTTTTTGTGTGTGGGGGTGGGAAGGCTTCCCATTGGCGTTCACATGTTGGATTCATGTTGGTTTCATGTTTTTTTATTGAGTTTTTTGGATTTTTCTTTGTTCTATTTTCAGACAATCTAATTAGTTTTAGAGACCCAACTCTTTACTTGCGCTAGAATTCATAATAGGTGCATACAGTAATATTCCTATCAAAATGGGTTTGTAAACTATAATTTTCTAATATGGAGGAGCTTTCCTAAAAAATAGGAGATAGGTAGAACTTCACGTTAGATCAATTCCGTGGGAATTTATGGAGGGAAGGGGCTTGGGCCAATCAAATGCCGACATGTGTCTGGAGGAAAGCCGAGTCCATATTGAATTAAGAAAGGTAATACACGGTTAAGGTTTATAGTTGGTGATGAATTGGAGAACACTCCAGTGATGATAGTGGAAGGTTGAAGAAGCGTTTTATATGTGGTGGAAAGTGGAAACTTTCTTAAGGTTGTCTATAATTTGAATTCGTAACATCCGTGGAGATGTGGTTTGAAGAAATAATTGGTAGATTATCAAAAGGATCAGGATCCTTCATTCCTTTTGGTAGGGCTCACATGTCAGTTTCCCTATTTCGCTTGTTAAAATGCATAGACTTCTATGTGGCACTTTTTCCCAACTCCGTAAGGCCATGTTCCACTTACTTGGAAACAACATCATGAATGGCGTTGAGCTATTCAGCTCGGTGAGGAGTATTACTTTGGGTGAGAAAGGGTCCTTTGATGTGACAAATCCTCATGTGATGCAAAATGGTACCCACCACGTTCCTAGTTGGGGATCCGAGTCATTTATTTTTAGGCATAATTTACTCTCTCAATGTACACAATTTCACCCTTTGCGAAATTTGAATTTGTCTTCGTTGGACATTTCCATACTTCCGTGATCGATTTTCTATCCAACACTACTATCTCAAAAATGAGTTAACTTCTAATTTTATCATTCCTTGTTTTTCTGTATATCCAACTTCGTAGCAATCACTTAGCAACCATATCATTCCTTCTTTTACTTTTTTGCAGGCAAACATATTGTTCTTAATTTCCCTAAATCTTATACCAAAAAGCATGACTGTCTTATATTCATCTCATGGCTTTAATTATCTCTTTTTGTTTGTTTCTATTTTGAAAGATATTCCTTTAAGTTTCCATCTTGGAACTATGAAGCCTTTTTGCTCCTTTCATCAGGTTGCATGTTTTCTTTGGGTTTTCTCGACCAAGTAATCTGCTGCTTTGACTTTACAGCTGAACTGAAGATAAAATGAGTACTCTAGATGTAGCCAGAGCAGAACTTGGCCTTGTGGTTTTGTATTTGAACAAAGCCGAAGCCAGGGACAAGATATGCAGGGCTATACAATATGGTTCAAAATATTTGAGCAACGGAGAGCCTGGCACGGCCCAAAATGTTGACAAATCAACTAGCTTGGCCCGGAAAGTTTTCCGTCTTTTCAAGGTCGACCTTAGTTGTACTTTAAGTAATAAGCTTGATAATGTCTTTTCACTAACTTTCTTGGTCTCTTAGTTAAGTACCTTGTCTTGTGAGAAAATTATTGCATATTCAGTCTGGCCTAATGTCTTATGTACCAACTACCAAAGGCATTGTGTATAAGTAGTTGACTTTGCTGATAATATTGCAAAACTAATGTTTTTCAATTTGCGGGGGTATGGCGCATTTTTTCTTGGTCTCATCTTAGGTTTGTTTGTTTATGCAGTTTGTCAATGATTTGCACACTCTTATTAGTCCGACTCCTCCAGGAACTCCCCTTCCACTTGTTTTGCTTGGAAAGGTACAAAATGGCTCGCTGACTGAACGCTTTCTACTTTTTTATGACATACTTTTGTCACCTCTAACCACAATGCTTTTCTCAGTCTAAAAATGCACTGTTGTCTACTTTCTTGTTTCTCGACCAAATTGTCTGGCTCAATAGGACAGGCATTTATAAGGTATCGGATTATTTTTCCTTACACTCTCAGTGTTGTTCACTGATATCTGAGGCTGTATTTGGATCAAGAATTTGTAGCTGGATCTGTGGATGGTAAAAAAATATAGGAGATTCTCTTAGCAGATCGGAGATTTTTTCCCTCATCTCATCTTTTATCTCAACAACAAAGAAAATTTATGGGATTTCCCATCACATATTGAAGATATGTTTCCTGACAGCATCTTATACCCAACAAGTACCTCCACAAATTCTTGATCCAAACAAAGCCTAAGAGAAGTGCTCACAAGGACCTTCAATTTTATGTGTTATGTTTAGGAAAAAGAACGTGCGGAGCTAATTGGCAGGATATCCCTGTATTGTTGGATGGGTTCGTTGATCTGCAGTACCTTGGTTGAGGTTTGCCGCTGCTTCTCTCTCTGTGTTTGCTTTTCCTATATTTACTCCCTCCATTGGAGAACTATTTTTTACTTGGGAAAAGAGGTTTTGAGGGAGCACATAAAGGGCACGTGGTGAGTATATTCTGCATATCCTTTTGGCCCTTGTTTACCTTGACATTTCTTGCAGTGATGTTATGAGTAGACCTATTAGATTAACTGTCTGCATCTCCCAAAGGTGGTGTTGAAGACTTGAAGGGGCACAGAATAGCACTCATAAGTAAAGCAGATATGAGGAGACAAACAAGGATTGGTGTTTCAATTGTTTTACTGAGCACAGTGGATTATAGAAGAACACACCGTCCAATGGGAAAATAGAATATATGGCCTATGTAGATAGTTGTGAACAGTCCTATGTCTAGTCTGAGACCAAATTTGGTGGCAGTTAGCTTAGTGCAAACGCTTGAAATTGTCACAATCTCGAGGCCCTATGATTAGATCATCAGTAGACCAGGCGATGTTATGATGTATCTCAATGAACAAAATAGAATTTACGGATGTCCAAATTGTAGAGCATTAGGTCTGGTCCAAGAAATGACAAATTTTTAACTTTAAGATGATTTGGGCCCAACCAAATGGGACTTATTAAATATTATATTATATCAGGTATGGTGAGAAATTGAGTGACGGCTACTAATTGGATTTTGGAGAAAGACAAATTCAGGAGATATAAAAAGGGTAATATGGACTACACTTTTGGAAGGCATGGAGTAATGCTTATTCTGTTGCTGTCAGTTATTGTTTTATTCTTTATTACAACATAGAATGGTCAAATGTGCTTCCACTGATATATATATATATATATATATATATATATATATATATAATACACACACACAGAATATATCCTATAAGGGATCCCACATGGGCTTACCGTGCGGGACTCCCCTTTTCCGATCGAATCGCGACGATCCGAGCCGCTCAAAGTGATCAGAACGTGATTTTAAGGGTACCCGCGAGAAATCAGCAAAAAATATGATCGGGAAGGGCTTGATCCGAGCAGTTTTTTACTGTTCAATAAAAAATTGCTCGGATCAAGCCCTTCCCAATCATATTTTTTGCTGATTTCTCGCGGGTACCCTTAAAATCACGTTCTGATCACTTTAAGCGGCTCGGATTGTCGCGATTCGATTGGGAAAGGGGAGTCCCGCACGGTAAGTCCGTGCGGGATCCCTTATAGGATCCGGACTGATATACAGAATATATATATATATATATATATTTATTTATTTATTTATTTCAGGCTGCAGAGCTTGGAAGGCTTTCCGTATCAATGAACAAATTAGAGAAGGATTTGGATAAGTATAAGGTATTTTACTAGTTTTATGGGGGCGCGCTTGTGTAATTGGTGGGGGTGTAGTAATTTCTCTATTTCCTTTTCCCATGTTTTTTTTGTGCATTTTGGAAATGCAGAATGAGCAATACCGTGGTAAACTGAAGAAGTCAAATGAGCGGTCATTGGCCCTGGTTAAAGCAGCCATGGATATAATGGTTGCAGTTGGACTGCTTGAACTGGCACCCAAGAAAGTCAATGCCCGTGTTACAGGTGCCTTTGGATTTGTCAGCTCTCTCATCTCGTGTTATCAGGTACTAAAAAATCGTTACCGTCTTTCCGTTTTGTTAACTCCATTCATGCGTGTTAGCACTCTCTTAGCCTCTTAGGGCTTGGGAAATCAGTTCGTTCATTTGATGTTAGGGGTGGAGTACATGGTATTTTTTATATGGGTCAGTATAAAGATGTGTTTTGATGCTCCTACCTGCTTGGTCTTGAATGGGACAATGTCACAAAGGTTATGTTAACTAGAGCACGGGTAATTCTGGAATCTGGTATGTGGGCTGGAAACATGACGTGGCGCGCTATGTGCTTTAAGTGGTAAAAAGGGGTAGAATTGTATAGGTTAGTCCTTTTTTTTTTTTGGTAAAAGAGCTTTTTATTACCAAAAGAACAAAAATACAAGGAACCAAAGGGGGCATGCCCCTGAGAAAGCAGAACTACACAGTAAAATTCAGAAAACTACTCAACAGCCCTATTCATCATGACTACAGAATTTTCTCCAAGATATTCCATGCTTGACACAAAACCTTGTTAGCATTGCTGCTCCCTACTTTCTTCCAAGAAGACACCCTATCTCTCACATCCTTTATATTCTGATCAGAAATGTTCTCTGGGAAGGGCTTTTTTTGGCCAAAAAATACACTCTATCCTTGCCCTCCAAATGTGATAAACTGACCCTGCCATAGCCAACTTGTATAAAGATGAAGGAAAACTAGACTTTTTTAGATGATGGATAGCCCAATCAAGCTCTTGAGCCCAACCAACTGGTCTCCTACAAATGCCAAACTTCTGTAAGATTTTCCCCAGATCAAAGCTTAGAAAGGACAATCACAGAATAAGGTGTCTATGAAATTCATTACTCTTTAGATATTCCTTATTTATAAATTGCTGTTTTGAAATTCTAATTGATAAACAGTTGAACACATTGTTAGGAGCATTGAATCTTTTTACATTGTCCAATCTTCCTTTATTTTGGTTCATTATGTTTGATGTTTCTCCTACATGAAGAGGAAAACTTAGGACATAAACAGAGAAAAATGTTGAGATCATTTGGCACACTTATTTCACTGTTGTGGAACCAAAGAGGGCCATGTTTTGGATCGCGCTGTTTTGAAACATTATCGATTTCTGGCTGGAATAGAACAAGCATCCTGGAATATAATTGCCCTTGTTCAGTACTCACTTTTAGAAAGTTATATTTCTGGATGGAGCTCAAAAACTACATCGGGTTATTGGATTCGAGTTACTGAGTATTACTCTCATCTCCGGTATTCATGTTCCTTGTTTCTCGCTTATGCAGTTGCTTCCATCACCTCCACCCCAGAAGACCAAGGCACCTTGAAGGGAGGCTGCTCCTATGCCCAACAAATCTTGAATGCAATCTGAATAATTAAGCGAAGGTTGTGATGTACATCCATATGTTGGTGTAGGATTATGAGCAATTTGTTCAGAGAGGGTGGTGTTCCGTTACAGTAATGATAAAATATGTTTCACTTTACTGGTAATTGGTCCGTGTCCTCCATATCCACGTTGTTCATTACACCTACATTTTCTGTTACTCTTTGCATTTGTTGTCGTGTGGCTTTGCTGGTTAATCTTGCTATTCAAAAAGATAACCACATAAGGGGATAATTTTCTTGATTTCACCCGAAGATTACACTGACAAAAAATAAACAAGATTTTGATTCTTTTTAAAAGGAACTTTATATCCCCAATGAAAGCTTGAATCAATCGCCCATTTCCGCTAATAAGATTGACGCTACATGACATGTCTATAAATGAGATTGTTCTCTATCAATGAAGCTATTATCATTTTGAAAAATAATTTTAATTCGCAATTTGATCACGTTTTTATTGTAATAAAATCTAATTTTGTATAGGTATGGCCCTATAAAATGATGAGCATTGCTATGAATACGATTTTGAAAATACAATTTCGGGCACAATTGTGTATGTTACCTTTAGGTGCACATGAATTCACACACGTTTACCGGTTTCGGACATAATTGTGTCCGAAGTATTTTAAAGGGGTGTTTCTAGACTTATTATTGTAAAATGACTGCTTTGAATCATGAAAATGAGATCAATGGCCGGCCCAACTGTTCAGAACTTCAGATGGACTGCAGAGGAGCTGTGTTGGGGACATGTAATGGCAACTGTCAAATTGAGTTTCTTTCACTTTTTGATATGTATTGGAAAATGCATCGGACATAGAAACACATATAGATGTGTCTTCAACCGATTGATATGTGAGGGTTTAACGTGCATTTTATGCTATCTACGTGTATCAAATGGTTCTGAACATATCTATGTCTGTATCATTTGCTCATTCTTATATATATATATATATACCAAAATTCTAATAAGGGCGCCCTTACCGTATTACGGTAAGGGCGTCCCTTTCCCGACCAATTTGCTATGATCCGAGCCGCTCAATATGTTCAGAATGTAATTTTAAGGGTACTCGTGAGAAATCAGCAAAAAAAAAAAGATCGGAAAGAGCTTGATTTGAGCAGTTTTTGTTTGTATTTTATCGAACGGTTCAAATAAAAACTGTTCAAATCAAGCCCTTCCCGATCTTTTTTTTTTTTTTTTCTGATTTCTCGCGAGTCCCTTTAAAATCACGTTTTGAACATATTGAGCGGTTCGAATCATTAAAATTTGGTCGGGAAAGGGAAGAAAAGAGGAAGCCCTTACCGTAATACGGTAAGGGCGCCCTTATAAGAAGTGGACTATACATATATATATAGTCCGGTTCCCATGAGGGATCCCGCGCGGGCTTACCGTGCGGAACTCCCCTTTCCCGATCGAATTGCACAATCCGAGCCTCTCAAAGTGATCAGAACGTGATTTTAAAGGTACCCGCGAGAAATCAGCAAAAAAAATGATCGGGAAGGGCTTGATCCGAACAGTTTTTTATTGAACGGCTCAGTAAAAAACTACTCGGAACAAGCCCTTCCCGATCATTTTTTTTGATGATTTCTCGCGAGTACCTTTAAAATCACATTTTGAACATATTGAGCGGCTCGGATCGTTGCAATTCGATCGGAAAAGGGGAGTCCCGCACGGTAAGCCCGTGCGGGATCCCTCATTGGATCCTAAGTGCGTGTGTGTCTATATATATATAATTAGTTAGGGTCAAGTCTAAACATCTTCCCGTCCACACCCATCCGCACCTCCCCTTTCCCAATTGAATTTTGATGATCCGAGCCGCTCAATGTGTTCAGAACGTGATTTTAAGGATACCCGCGAGAAATCGGCAAAAAAAAAAATCAAAAAGGGCTTGATTTGAGCAGTTTTTTATTGAACCGTTCAATAAAATACAAACAAAAACTGTTCTGATGAAGCCATTCTCTGTGGATTTTTTGCCGATTTCTCGCGGGTACCTCTTAAAATCATGTTCTGATCACATTGAGCGACTTGGATCATCGAAATTCGATCGGAAAAGGGGAGGTGTGGACGGGAAAGGTTTGGACTTGATCCCAACTGTATATATATATATATGTATATATATATATATATATACATATATCCTATAAGGAACCCTGCACAAGCTTACCGTGCAGGACTCCCCCTTTTCCGATTGAATTGCGACGATCCGAACCGCTCAATGTGTTCTGAACGTGATTTTAAGAGTACGTGAGAAAAATCAGCAAAAAAAAAAGATCGGGAAGAGCTTGATCCGAGCAATTTTTAACTGAATCGTTCAATAAAAAACTGCTCGGACCAATCCCTTCCCGATCATATTTTTTGCTGATTTCTCGTGGATACCCTTAAAATCACGTTCTGATCACTTTGAGCGGCTCGTATTGTCGCAATTCGATCGGGATTCAATGTGGTTTTATCAATCTTAAATTAATCAGCTTCAGGGCATTAAAAATTCGGGGACAAGGAATTTATATAATGTAAAATCTGTTCTTGAGCAAGAACTCGAGTTTTATTTATGTTTCACCTTGGCAAAGTAGTAATTAATAGCTCAAGAGATTCTACATTTGCGTTAGAGAGAGGGAGAGATTTTGAGTCGCAGTAACCCTAAACCAAGTCGGGTAAAGGAGCAAACTTTGCTATGTTTGGATATGAATTTGTAAGTAGACTTACTGAAGCATACATCGAGGAAGATTAAAGCTCCGTTCGTTTTATTTTTTATTTTTTCATTTGTCTATACCAATATCTTTTTCAGAATTTATTCTAAATGATGTTGTTATTCCGTGTTTAGGTGTTTTATACTACGATGACAACGTAGGAGAGCTTTGTTTTTCGGAGGACAATCTATAACGAATTTTATAAACTAGTAAAACCTTTTCGGCCATGAAAAATTACTGCCAAACGGATTGTTCCAAAGTAGAAATGAGTAAATCCTTGTCGTTGCCAAATAAGGGGATGGGTGGGTGGGGTAAATCTACTGGAATTTCATATTAGTATGTTAATGTGACTGGTCTGAGTTGAACCAAAATCGCTTGTAAGAAGTTTCCCTCCATTAATCAAAAAAGGTTACCCTCCATTAATTAATTAGTTTGACTCAACTCCCTGGCAAAAGAAAGAACTCTGATCTGGGATTTTCTCTCCATACATATAATAAGCGCTAAAAACTCCACTCTTTGGACTAGCTGAAATTCCAATCTCAATTAGAATACCACCACCCCACCTGCATGCATGCAGAGCCTAATTCCAATACCAAGTAGGTATCTCTCGTCCCTCCTACAACTCAAACACCCCCTAAAACTAAAATCCCTATCCCATCTCAAACAAATCCACGCCCAACTCCTCACCAACGACCGCCTCAAATCCCCACCCATCCTTGCCCAACTTATCCAATGCTTCTCAACCCCACTCGCCACTACCCATGCCCATCTTATCCTCACCCACTTCCACCCTCCAAATCTCTACCTCTTCAACCTCCTCATCAGGTGCACCAAACCCAGGGACTCCATCCATCTCTTTGCCCACTGGGTCTCTAAATCTTCCCTCTCCTTCGACAATTTCACTTACGTGTTCCTGCTCGGCGCCTGCGCTCGGTCTTGCACCGCGGTTTCCACATTGTTTGAAGGGAAACAAGTGCACGCTCGGGTGATGAAACATGGGTTTTTGTCGGATGTCATGGTGGGAACAACTGCTGTTCATTTCTATGCCAGTAGTCGGGACGTTGGCTCCGCGTGCCGAGTGTTTGATGAAATGGCTGTGAGGAGTAGTGCTACTTGGAATGCCATGATAAAGGGCTACTGTTCGCAGAAATTGAAGGTTGGGGAATATGCCAGTGATGCGTTCGCGTTGTTTAAGGAAATGTTGGTTGGTGATGTTAGTGGGGTGACACCAACCGATACGACTATGGTTTGTGTTCTTTCCGCGGCTTCTCAGTTGGGTGTTTTGGGTACCGGCACTTGCATTCATGGGTATATTGAGAAGACAATTTATACCCTGGAACTTGATGTGTTTATCGGGACTGGCCTTGTTGACATGTACGCGAAATGCGGTTGCCTGGACAGCGCTATGTACGTATTTAAGAGAATGAAAGAGAGAAATGTGTTGACATGGACGGCTATGGCGACCGGGCTAGCTGTTCATGGGAAAGGAAAACAAGCGCTGGAGATTTTGGATGCTATGGAGGCTCATGGTGTGAAACCCAACTCGGTGACTTTCACTAGCTTGTTTTCTGCCTGCTGCCATGCTGGACTTGTCGAAGAAGGCCTTTGTTTGTTCCACAGCATAGAGAGAGAATTCGGCGTCGAGCCTCTGATACAACACTATGGCTGTGTTGTTGATCTTCTAGGCAGAGCAGGGCACTTGAAAGAGGCATACAGTTTTGTTAAAGATATGAAGGTGAAGCCGGACGCGGTTTTGTGGAGGTCTTTGCTTAATGCATGCAAAGTTCATGGGGATGTTGTGATGGGGGAAAAGGTGGGGAAGATTCTTCTCCAGTTGCAGCAGCAGACAGAGCTGAGTGTTGTGGAGTCAAGCGATGTGAGTGAAGACTATGTTGCTTTGTCAAATGTGTATGCTTATGCTGAGAGATGGGAGGATGTGGGAATGGTTAGGGATATGATGAAGATTAAGGGGATTCAAACTAAACCTGGTTGTAGTTCAGTTCAATCTTTTCGCGGCCGCCTCTTGGATGTATTCAGTGGATAAAAAAAAACTTGGAAACAATAGGTTTTACTTATTTCTCATTGATAACTGTTCGTTTTCTTGGGCTTGTCGAGTTACTGATATCGCCAAAATTGAAATCAACTAGATATGTATTACAGTACATTTTTCTTGAAGTTTATTCGTAAAATCATATCCATCCATGCTTTCTCAAGAAAAACGTACTTTTGTTCATATTGTTACTGAGGAAGGACTTCGTCAACCTTGAATCCAGCTCTCTCAGAAACTGATGATCGATCTGAAAAAATGAACTGTTTGGATCATACTTATGGGCGATCTGAGAAAATGAACAGTTCGGATCATACTTATGGGCTTGGGACGACACCCATCTGAAGGTCGATCCATCGGCAACCTGCTGTGCTTGGGGCCCTTCTTGCCCAGGTCCACGCCAGCCCAGTACCTACTCCCAATGGTTGAATTTTTGGGCTATGATTCTTTCCGAGCTTGGGCTGCCAACTCCACACACAAAAAACACAAGCATGGTTTGGTCCGAATATTGTTCGTAGAGTATTTTTTTTTGGATTTTGTTTTTATACCAATTTAAAGAAACAATTGATATTGATATCTTTATTTGGTGAATTTATTTTTTGAAAAACTATGCATGAAAATATTTTATTCAACGAAAACACACAAGTTTTCATTACGACTAATTGAAATAATTGAACAAAGGATGTATATTCTAACTTCTAGGGACAGGAGAACACGGATTACTTCCGAACCACTCCACAGAGGTCCCAAACTCAGCGACCTCGAGAGAGAGAGAGAGAGAGAGAGAGAGATTGACGCAGACTAACTTTTATCACACAAAATAAATAAAGAGAGAGAGAGAGAGAGAGAGAGAGAGAGAGAGAGAGAGAGATTCACGCAGACTAACTTTTCTCACACAAAATAAATAAATAAATGTACCTTGGAATTATAATTTGAATAGGGGATAAGTTAAAAACGAGTTAAGCTTTGAATTCATAATTGAACCCAATACGTATTCATACTAACAAGATAAACAATAAAAAAAAATTATTTTGATTCTTTCCATTAGTATTATTATTATTTTTCACTCAATAGATATCTAGTCTACTCCTAAGTGGAGGGGGAAGGTATACCACTAAATGGCTACGGGTGGAGCAAGCTCAAAAGGTAACAAACACTTGCGCTCCTGGCAAGAATCGAACCCTCAACTTTCAGGTGGAATAAGAGAAGAAGTGTTGTTGGTTTACAAGCCTATTGGAGATTCTTTTCTATTATTTGGACAACAACTTTGTCCTTGGACAATGTCATACAACAATTTTAGCGTGGTTGGGTAGGGCAGGTAAGGGTCATGGCCCTACCGTCGATCATTTTTCAGTTATCAGTGACGGCAAAAAGTATATATACACATATATAGCTCCATGATTAATGGCTGATATGGTCCACAGTCCTTTGTGATTGATTTCGACTTTTTACTTTTTCATATAAATTTAAGAGTAAATTACACTAAGTCCCAATCAACTAATCTGTATTTTTACTTAATTCCCTCAGATTACAAAATCCAACATCGTGCACCCTCTAACTATCCAGAATTGACACTTAACACCCTTCTATTAGGTCTCCGTTCATATGGCAAACGGAAAAAGGCAGTCAGCTTAAATGAGGTGTTTGGATCGAGCACCTATGCACGTCGGATGCCATTGATTCCAGCACTGACGCACTTGGTTTTTTTTTAAAATTTTTTGGACGGCTTGGATCGGCCGTCCGGTGGCCGTCGGTGCATTTTCCTTAAGGTACCATCGGTACCAATGTCATTTTCGTTAATTTTTGGCTTTAGGGCTCTCGTACAATATCTTAGGACTAATCAACGAGAGTCCTAAAGCCAAAAATTAACAAAAATGATATTGGTACCGATGGTACCATAGGGAAAATGCACCGACGGCCACCGGACGGCCGTCTCCGGCCACCAGACGGCCGATCCGAGCCGTCTAAAAATTTTATAAAAAAAAAACCGAGTGAACTTACGCGGGAATCAACGGTATCTGACGTGCGTAGGTGCTTGATCCAAACACCTTATTTAAGCTGACTGCCTTTTTCCGTTTGCCATATGGACGGAGACCTAACAGAAGGGTGTTAAGTGTCAACTCTGGATAGTTAGAGGGTGCACGATGTCGGGTTTTGTAGTCTGAGGGGGTTAAGTAAAAACACGGGTTAGTTGAGGGGGGCTTAGTGTAATTAACTCTAAATTCAATACTACATATGTAAACCAACCTAAGAAGTATTTGTCTTGAAATATATATATATATATATATATATATATGGGAGGCATAATTATTCATCCTAGAAGGCTAACAAAGTTAAGATTTCATCCTCCCGTTTTTAACTAATTATGATTTCGTCATCGTACTAGTTTTTATATATATATCTCGTTGAAATTAGGGACGAAACCTTAATCCCTTTCGTCCTCGCGAGATTTCCGTCCCACGATTTCCGTTGAATTCTGAAAAATTTGGATCTCAAGATTATCAACTCAACAAATCCCATAAATTTTGGGAAAATCATTAACATCCTCCACCCCCAAATCCCATTTCCATATTTACAGAAAATGGGGAGAGCAACTTCTCTGATCACCACCAGCATTTGAAACCCAGCCACCACCCCCGCCGCGGGCACGCTCAAAGCAACCACCAAGATCGCACCCAAAACCAAACACGGCCTTGCGTCCATCATCTAGGTCTACAACAACCCCATCAGCTCGCGCCTCATCTCGTGGATCCTCTTCCGCCGATCGGGTTCCCGTCCACCACTGATCTCCTATAGTTCTCGTTCCGCAGCGACGCCGATATGGTCGTCGATAATGCCCTGTTTGTTTTCCGGTGGTTCTGGTGCAAGGAAACAGGGGTAGTGAAATTGCTGATGTTGATGCCATTGGTTTTGCGATTTGGAAATTACTAATGGGTTTGTAAAATTGATGGGGTTTTAGCGTGTAAGCTCGCCGCGCCGGACACCTGAAACAAATTGATCATCTGTGGCCAGAAAACATTCGCCGGTGGTCGACGAGGGCTAGGCTTGAGGCGCTGTCTTATTTGGTTTGATTTATTCACGTTTTTCGGTTTATTCATGTTTTGGTTCGATTCATAATTTGAGGGCTATTTTGGTTCAATTTATATAGGATTTTCTCAACTACTCCCATTCGATTTAACTGGGGTTCTAGAGGAAATCCCTTTGCTAGAGTTTCTCTTCCAAGATTCTTGTTTATTGCCGTAATTTCTTGTTTGGCTGTTGAGAAATATTCAAAGAAATTGAAACTGTATACCATGAAATTGAAACCGTTGAGAAAATATGATTCTATGTTATTTTCATTTGATAAATCATTTGAACCGTTAACCATGAAATATTTGTTCGAATCATGGGATATTTATCGTGTTCACGTTGTAATCATCATGGTAATTTAACCATGTAATGTCATGGTAATTTAACCATGTAACGATTTGAGTATGTCATGTTATTTCTTTTTTTTATGGTAATTTAACCATATTCTGTGTAATAAGATCAATGAAAAATATGACTTTTTGTTGTCTGGTTGGCCAACTCGAAGAATGAAGAAAACATGCAAAGATGTGGTCAACTTATCATGTCATGTTCCTAAAAAAATTGATCTTAATCCATGGAATATGATTAAATTACCATCAAAACAAGTGTTATCGTAATCAGCGTTTCATAGTTAAATTACCATGTCAATTTCAATGTTTCATGACCATTTGTAATCTAGCTTGAAACCGATTTAATAAACATGACATACCTCCAAATATTATCATTGAAATATAAAAGTAATCAATCATATTAAAATTACCAAAAAATCATGAATTATGATTGTTTTGCTGCGATTTAATTTTAAATATAAAAGTAATAGGATAAAAATATAAAAGTAATCAATTATATTAAAATTTACCAAATCCCACTGAATTAGGAAATCAATCCAATCCAATCCAATCCTACTAAATTAGGAAAGCGATAAACATAATATATGTATATCATAGTGAAAAGGTAAGGAAGGTAATTCACACACTAAGAAGATGAAAATATAAGCATGAAAAAATGGTAGGATGAATTCTTACATGACATGGATAAAGAGGATGTATATTTAAATATTTCTATATATATATATATATATATTTGTTTCTTCTAAATTATCCTAATCCAGCAAGAAAAAAATATAGAACTTCTGTTTCAATTTATTTTCTTATCTTGTAACGCCCCTAATTTTGGGAACGTTAAATAAACATTTTATTGAAAACTTAAATGGAGTCATGGCTCATTATTACAACAAAACTCTTACAAGAGTATCTTTATTTAAACACGGAAAGGAAAAATTAGGGTCCCTATCTACTGCTCCGCTTGTTCCTCCATCCTAGCCAATTCCTCGACTCCGAAAGCCTCCAAGGTGAAGAGTTCGCCCTGTTCATCTATAAGATCTGACACATTATACCGGCGTCGCCACCAATATAATATGTCAGGATCACCAAAAGTAATACCATGAGTTAAACAAGCCCAATAGAATATACAATACCCATTAATCCTTAACTTATAAACAATTGATATGGTTTCTGCATAGAACATGCATATTTAACCAAATTTGTAAACAATAACACATCCACATTCACTATTTAAACTAATGTTGGTGTCCATGATTTTCTAAGTTTCACCAACGCGACTTGACGTAGATTGTGTCACCATTTTCTCCTTTCCTTTTCCAAATCAACATTTCCAAAATCGTTTTTAACACATCCAACCTCGGTTCTACCGTTCCGGTCTTCCGAGTATCCTCTCAATGGTTCCGCCGCACTGGATTCCCATTGGCACACAAAACTTGCATTGGCTCCTCTCCGCGGATTACCAAGCTACACACCCAACCTCGGTTCCGCCGTTCTGGTTCCCGAGTATCCTCACAATGGTTCTGCCGCACCGGGTTCCCATTGGCGCACACACATACGTACACCACATAATGGGCTACCAAGTCCGGCCACATTGCGGTTTTCAAAACATCTTTCTTTTCAAAATACACCTTGTCTTTAACACACCCTAGGTGTCATTTTTCTAACTTTCTCGATTTCTGTGTCTCGTTTTCATGCATAGACTCCGTGGTAGGACTTTTCATGTAAGTACACATAAATCATTCATTGTAATCTTGAAACTAAACTAGTAAGATCATCCAACTCTATATTACTTATCATGCTCATATTATCACGTAGTCATATTCAAACATTTAGCACACAATATAAAGCATAGTATCACATGGACGGATACCTTTGGAGTGGAAACCACTTGTGCTTTATCACACATCAAAACAAGAAATCCTAGTAAACATGTATACGTTCTCATAACCATTCTTAAGATCAAAATACGAATACTTTCGATCAAGTTTATATTTCGAAAATCCGTTCTTTCCTCCTTTTAGGGAATTTCTAAATAACATATGTTTATGAGAGTAAAAGTAATTTATTCTACATGTTTATACATCCTTTAGTGAAATGAATTTATTATCTTTCATGCATTTCAAACATTATAAGCATTATACAACTTTATACACTTAAAGGAAGTAGTTAGGGATATCCTAAGTATACTTTTAGAGTAGAGACTAAGGATAATCTACCGTTCTTCTAAGCTGTTGGTCGGTTTTGAGAATCGGTCGTCAGTTTTGCAAATCGGAGGCGTAACGGCTCCGAAGTGCTTCGAAAGGAAGAGAAATGATTTTTCTCTTCCCAGAAACAACTTTGCTAACTAAACTAGGCTACTTTAAAGATCTAGAGGTGGTTTTGGAGGTGATTTGATGGTAGCTCTCAAGAACTTCAAGAAACTTAAGAAACTTAAACTTTGGAACTAAGAAAGCTTAGAAATCTTAGAGAGAAGTGAGAGCAAAGGAGTGGAGTGTGAGAATGGCTTGAAGTGAGCTTGCTATTTATAGGCCAAGGATTCTCTCTCTCTCTCTCTCTCTCTCTCTCTCAAAATCTCTCTCTCTCTCCTATCTTTGATTTTTTTCTTGCTTTGTCACTTCAAGGCATGGCATGGTGCTAAGTAGAAGGGTAAAGTGCAAGTAAGTATCAATATCTAGGCATGAAAGACTAGATTTTGTACTTTTAGAAAGATTTGATGGAAGAAAGAAGGGATGGTTCAAGATTTGGTTTAGTAAGTGTGTGTGTGTGTGTGTATATATATATATAAGGACAATGGTGGGTAGATTTGAATTGGAAAAGTACATAGGAATGGGTTGTAAGGATGTAAGAAGATCATGTCAAGATATTCTCCAAATCTCTCTCATATCTCTCCATCTCTCACTAGTACAAGGTACCTTTATATAACTTGAGTTGATAGAAGAAACCTAAGATGACATGCTTAAAATAATCTATGAGGTACATACACCTATATATAAGTACTTAAAAAAAATCTAGGGAAATGACTTTGGTGGGTGACTTACTTCTATTACCTAAGGGATAAAATTTTCCCTCGTAATTATTGACTCCAGGGTAAAAGGAAATATATATATATATATATATATACACACGCGCACACACACACACACACACTTGGAAGATAATGATTTTTTAGTCTAGGGTTGGAAATGTTCACAATGTTCAAGGGTGGGTGAAATGGTTTACTTAGGAATTAGGAGGATTCATAAGGGTCATAAGGTTCAAAAATAACTAGGGAAGTCTAACTAGACTTGGAATCCAATTGGTTTGGTTAACCAATTTAGTTGGAATCTAATTCTACTTTTCAAGTAGGATTTCTAGTCAAGAAATATAATTTTAAAGCTTATTACATTTATTAGGAAAATATCCAAGTGCTTCTACAAGCATACTTGTCTTTAGAAAATGACTAAATTGTCTGGTGCAGAGAAATATAATTTTATAAGTCTCAATCCAATTACGAAGGATTATTAAAGTTCAAAAGGAATTTTAAAAGCAAATTCAAGTAATTAAAAATAAAATTCAAACATTTAACGAATTTTTTTATTTAATAAAAATCAAAGTCGTTACATATCTTATCTTTTTTTTCAATTTCTCTAAAACAGAGCCTAAATTTGCTTTGGTTTGCGATAGAATGTAGTTCCACCACATGCTCCTAATCAAAACTCGTTTCCTCCATAAAATTTTTTACTTTTCTTTCTTTGTTTTGTTGTAAAATCATTCTACAATAATTACTTTAATAACCATGGGATACTCATATGCACTCTAAGGCTATAGGTGGATGATCTAGACCTGGGTAACAGGTTGGGTCAGGTCGTGTTTGTGTTGTGTCAGTTGGGTTCGTGTCACAAACCACCCAACCCGAACCCGACCCATTTAGAATTCGTGTTTCTCAAGTCGTGTCATTTTCGTGTTTCGTGTCAGAAATGCTCAACCCTAACCCGTTAACTTCGTGTCCGATTCGTATCGTATTATCGTGTCCGTTGTCCAACTCTATATAGAATTACAGATACACCATATATTATATATGTGTTAATGGGTGACACAAATTAGTAACCGTAATGGTCATGTCAATTTCATGTCTCGCGTGTTCAACCCGAACCCGACCTATTTAGAATTCGTGTTCTCGAGTCGTGTCATTTTCATATTTCGTGTCAGAAATGTTCAACCCTAACCCGTTAACTTCGTGTCCGGTTCGTATCTTGTTATCGTGTTTCGTGTCTGTTGCCCAGCTTTAGGTGGATCTCAGTTCCAAGGCAAAAAATAAAGAAGATGAAAATACTAATGCGTATAATTAAATTTAGTATTACAGGCGTAATCGAAATTAAGAATTTTTTCTTGATATATATATATATATATATATATATATATATATCTGTTTTCCTCAATATTTTCCTAATCCAACAAGAACAATTATAAAAAAAAAAACTTCTGTTTCAATTTATTTTCTTATCTTTTCTCTTTTTCAAATGCTGTAAAACAGAGCCTAAAAATTTGTTTTGGTTTGCAATATTATATAGCCCCAGCACATGCTCCTAACTCCTAAGGTATTAAATGCAGTAGTTCCCAATTACCACTTAAAATGGCCGAAGTCAAACCTCTTCAATTGTATTACTTCTTCTTTTCTTTTCTTTTTTAACTACCTCAAATTTTAATACTTCATTGTCCACTATAGTTTTACGTTTTTGAATTAATTATCTTATAGAAAAAATTTAAATCTATCAAACAATATCCATATTGTATACTTTTACTAAATATACTTTGAAAGATATAAACTATTGAAAATTTACGCAAAACTCTAATGGACAATTAAATAGAAACAGATGGAATATATACTTATCACGTCATATAAAATTGACCACTCCAATGGTCCACCACCACCTATCTAGATAGGACCCACCTTACCTACAAGGCTACACGGTGGACCCTCTGGTTGAAAATTAGCCGGAGGCCCGCTTTAGGGGTGTTTGACTGAGCTCCAATCCACCTCATTTTGGAGTACAACTCAAGTGCGGCTCCACCACACATAGGATGTGTGGTTAGTCGGAAGTCCAGAATGAGACAATGCCCTTTGACTTATTGCGATTTCCTGCCCACTCGACCACGACGATCAGACTCCGGCTTCGTCCGTTTCCAACCGAGTTCTGGCAGCGCTCCCCTCCCTCACCGCTAGCTTTGCCTCTCTCTCTCTCTCTCTCTCTCCCTTGAACCTGGCACAATCTTTAGTTGTAGATCGCTTTCTCGACGTCCGAAGGCGGCTACGCTTCCATGACCGTTGAAATTTCATCCGTCTCTGTGAGATTTTTGCTACTACTACGGCTGAGAACGAAGTGGAGGAGATCATAGAGAGAATCTAAAGCACCCATCTCCTCACCGTTTGAATTCATGTACAACTTTCCATTTTTTTGCTTACTAGTTGAGTTATGTCATTGGTTTGCGCACTACAGAAAAATATGTCATTGGTTCCTGCTGTCATTTGTGTGTTGTTACTGCCATTGATCGATTCCAGTTCATGTTGCTATCATTTGTGTGCTAATGCTGTCATTGTTTTGATTCCAATTTCTACACGTACGCCATGTGCTTGATGAAAAAATCACAGTCCTAATTCAAAAGATAATACAGCTTAATTCTTGACTGATTTTGTAACTTAAGTTAGTTTGTTTATGTGCGATAAACACTTTGGTGTGAGGGAAAAATAGTGCGATTTGGTGATATCAAGTTTGTGCTTGCAAAATATAGATATACAAAATGAAGAGGTTGGGTCTAATGCGTTTTTCATAGTCTCTCTCAATCTTATCCGTTTGGCTAAATAAGTCAACTGACTTTTTTTTTCCTTTATTCAAAATTTTCTCGTATTTGTTAGTTTTTTGTCAATGTTTTGGCGATTATTGAAACATTATGACGAGGGGAATCTAAAAAGTAAAAAATTATGATTGAATCTAATTTTTTTGAATAAAGACGAAAAATTTGACTTATTAGCTTATTTTTGTCTTTATTCAAAAAAATTAGGTTTCAATCGTAATTTATGCAAAAAAAAAAAAAAAAGGTTTCAATCTAATTCCTTGCGTGCTTGACCGGAATATGCAAAAAAAAATTCCCTTTACTTAAAAATCCACAAATAAGAAAAACTTTCTAACAGAAAGAACCATGAATAACTGTTTACGGAGGTGAATCACGTGCGTCCAAACTCAGACGATATATATATATATATATATATATATATATATATATATATATATATATATGAGTATTGACAGTTTAACTTGACAGAATCAAATTGTCCATTTTATAGGGAATTGATAATATCAAAACTCTTTTTGTTCATGCCAAAACTTTTTTTGTTCCTGCCAATACTCAATGTTTATCTTTCATTTTATGACTTCATTGCCCTCCCCTACACCAATTGCTTTACAAAAATGCACATTGAAATGCCTTAGGAGTACTTCAACATTC
>WJXA01000491.1:0-83879 GCA_014282245.1 Rhododendron simsii | reverse complement strand
ACCTCGACGGCAATGAATTCAGTACCTTGGTCAACCTGGATCAGCTCAAGCGTTCTATCCCTGAGAGATGCTCGTTGGATCGAAAACCACAAGGGTGGGCGATTCCAAGCAAAAGTTAGAGCAGCCTGCTAGACCGAAAACCTAAGGAGGCGGTCTAGGCAAAAATAAATAGGCAAAGTCAAAAAGCTCGCTAGACCGAAAACCTGTTAAGGCGGTTCTAGGCAAAAGTTAGAGCGTAAAAGGAGAGGTAAAATACACGAGCGAACCCTTGCCTGAACTACGTTCTGACCTGATTCCCTACAAAGGGATACGTAGGCAGTCTCTCAATGAGACCCGGTCATATCCTATCAAGCTGATCCACGGTCTGACATTCTGGGTTTGCACCAAGGCCGAGATAGTTCAAAAACTCAAAAGGTGGGCTGGAGTCGCGTTGGAGAGTTCAAAAGGGGGAAACCCTTTATCTTTCAACTTTATTTTGCAAAAATATTATTTCTAATACACAAGCTGAGCATAAAAGCCTTAAAAGAAATGAAGCATGAAAAACAGAACAAAATGCTTGAGAAGCCTAAACGACTCACAGCTTATTCTAAGTACAGCAAAGTGGTTTGGAGTCAGCCCATGTTTGTTCTTGCATGCACATCTGCTCTCAGCCACTGTCTATAGCGATTCTTTAGCCGAGGGCTGAAATCTGGCATCTCCGCATGGAGAATCCTCAGGCCCCAGCGCCTCTGATAACCGCCCAGTGTCTGAGCATTGAAATTGGGAAGACGGAAACCCTCGGTGCTAATTCGAGTATTCTCCTGTGAAGCGCCCAGTTGGCGAAGGATCCGCCCAGGGGTATAGAACGTGAAGCTGGTCAGCCCCGCGATGACCACCCTGTCAAAGCCGTCAGAATGGAGGGTCATGTCTGGAAGGTCTAGCCAAGGACACCTCCAAGCAATTTCATCGGGCTGCATTTCCTGCATGAATTCGTACCAGCCCTCCACGTCCAAGTCAGGATACCGCATTTCCCTTTGATGAACCCGTTTTGGAAACAAATTCCAGCCCGCTGCCGGTGGATGCAATAGACTCAGCTTGTCCGAAAGCCACAACTGCGTGAGTGATAAAACAAGTAAGGAGTCAGATAAAGCCTGAGCGAAAAGACAAGTAAGGAACTAGGAAGCAGCCTAAGCCGAGTGTCGAGGTAAACCGAGAATGTGCGAGAAACCAGAAAAAGGTGAGCTGAGTGAGTTTACCTGAAGCAAGAGCGGACTCCCGCTGAACACAGCTGATTGGCCTGTACTCACTAAATCCAAACCCAGGAGTGTCT
Source organism: Rhododendron simsii (assembly GCA_014282245.1). NCBI lineage: Eukaryota > Viridiplantae > Streptophyta > Magnoliopsida > Ericales > Ericaceae > Rhododendron > Rhododendron simsii. The sequence continues at coordinate 82,570 of WJXA01000491.1, read as the reverse complement.
CAGCCAGGACCAGGGGAATCACATTCTTTCGATCCCCCATTTGAGCGGCCACGCTCACCAAAGAAGGGCTGACCCGCCCGTCAGCAGGAACGAGCAAATAAGCCGCAAGCAGACAGATAACCAGGGCGAAGCGCCGACGTGCTTGAACTTCGTCGCTATTCGGGCTGTTCAAGTCGACATCTGGGCTGTACATTTCAACCAGCCGGATAACGTTCACCTGGCCACCTTCCAGGATTGTGTTCGCCAGACCCCGGGAAATGCTAAGCGAGCTAGCCAGCAGTTTTGGCATGCTCACTTGATAGGGAGGAACAACGAGCGTCGGGGACGCGTAGGTGCGGAGGTACGCCTGAAATTCCTCTACAGTCAGGCACATCTCGTCATCACCAAAGCGGAAGACATGGACATCCGGATCCCAGAATCTCAGGGCGGCCCACAGCAGCGCCGGGCAGATCGGCACATGTCGAAGAAAGCGGAAAGAAGAAAGCCCGTGGTATTGGAAATTGAGCCAATCAACACCCAAAAAGGACACTAACCAAGGCCTGAGCAGTGTCGGGAGGGGATTATCCATGGGCAAAGCTATCTATATGCTAAGAAAGGAAAAGGGGAGTGATTGATGCTGTGAATGCCCTGAAAGGCGCACCCCAGCTTTATAAGCTTTCAAATGACCGTTGTAGATCACATGGAGCATGGAACCAAGTAGCTAGCCTCCAAGGGAACATTATACCAAGTACTCTGCCTCCCCTGAACTCTCAGAAACCGTGGGAAAGCCGTGTGAGGGTGAAAACAAAACTCCCCCTGAAAAAGGACAGTTGGTCAGTCAAGTGGATCTGGCTCTCAGAGCCATGGCGTACGCCATCCTAATCCTGGCGTACACACATCATGCCCTCACCTGGCGTACGGGTCCCTAAACATGGCGTACGGTATGTTTTATGCACCAGAAAACCAGTTTCCAGCAACAACTGCCGTCGCATGGCCGTTTTCAATTCCAAGGCTCGCTTTGGCCATTTCTTGATTCCTACAAGTTTCAAACATCATTTGGGACTGCAGCAAAGCGTCGGATCCTAAAAGCCGCGCCCGTCGAAGATTCTGGACCCCCGAAGGCCCGTGTCAAGCCAAAATCGAGGATACAGAGGGTCGAATTTCGTTTTGTAGGGTTTTGCCAAGTTTTGTTACACCGTACATATCACATAGGACTTGTGTGACTGTACGGGGGTGTCGGTTTCAGTCCGGGACCATATCGAGTCATCTTTCGCGTCTTATGTCCATTTTTGCGACATTTTTAGCTTTTTTTCGGTATTTTCCTCGTATCGGGATATTTCTACCGGGTTCGATGGTTTGTGCAGGTCATTGTACATCTATATAGTCTGTTCAAAGTGTCAGTTTCTTCTGTTTTGGAGAAGTACGGAATTTGGTCTATTAATATCAATTTACCCGTATCCTCCGCGTGTCTGGGATATATCTCGTATCCTGGGGCTTTTTTTTATACCTTTTTCTTTGAGCTAGATCCGTTTTTGCACATGTGCAAGTGTCTGTGTCAATTCAGAACCGTCATCAATGCATGTTAGATATTAGGGGATGGTTTGTTCGTTTCCTTGAACATAAAATCCAATAACTAAAGGAATCAATAAACAGAAAACGCAGATATTATTTCTACCATGTCTACCATGTCGAAATCCTAAAAAGCCAAAGGGCGGAAATGTATCAAGCGGCACATCGGCCCGAGCAAACTCAAAAGTGTCAAGGCACACTCGCCCAAAAGTCAAAAGGCACGCAGGCCTTATATCCAAAACGGCAAAGTATCAAAGTATCAGTGCATCAAGGTCAAAAAAACAGCAAAATGGACTAAGGCTCAGTGATAGCCCTCAGTCGTCAAACAAGTCCTCGTCGTCCTCCTCCTCCTCGCTCTCTACCAGCTCGCGCGGGTCTATCCGGAACAGAGGATCGCCTGCGGAGTCAGAACCACTGCTGAGGGACGTGCTCTCCTCCTCTTCTTCTGCCTCCTCTTCTTCTCTCCTTTTCTTCTGCAAAGGTCCCTCAGTAGGCCTCTTCTCTGCAGGCCTCTTCCTCAGCTCTCGGCGGAACGGGAGGTCCTCACTAGCAGCCGCAATGTGTACTCCTCTCTGAGTACTCGCTGCTGGTCGGGATGAGCTCGGTGCTATCTTCTTCTGAGGCGTTGGCCTCACACTATTCCTCCTAGGAGCCGCCCTAGCCTGCCCCTGCATTGCATTTAGCTTGTTAACAATTGTGTACACGTTGCATATATATATTGAAATGTGAAAGCAGGACTTTATCTATCAAAGTTTCAAGGACATACCTGACGTTGTGCAGTAAGAGCTGGGGCTGGAGTTGGAGGTGGATAGTGCAGTCGCAACTGGGCGCCGCTAGCAATTCTGTGAAACTCCTTCTCCATGGCCTTCATCAGGCGCACCGCCTCTCGCACCCACTCCATCGGGGCCTGTGTTACAATAAGTAGTCAAGTCAGTTTGCAAGACAAGTATACATGTGAAAGTTAAAGCAAGGAAAGTAAAAGGGATGCTAAGTATCGTACCGGTCCTGTGATCTCCTCGGGCTCTCTCCTAGCAGGCTCGAACTGAACAGTAGCCTCCTCTCCCTGAGCGTCCCGAACAGCCAGCGTCCAAGAAAGTCGAGGGAGGCCCGTCGCTCTGGCAGGCTCACTCCTCTCCCTCGAGCGGGCAGTCCTGCCGCCCTGTCCGCGCCTCTCCTCTCCGGCCTCTCTGGCCTCGACCTCCACAGCTCCATGCTCTATCACCCCAGGCGGCCTCGCCAAGTGCTGCCTCCGGTAAACCGCGTAGTCCCGCTCGGGCCTTAAGAGAGCAGCAAAGTCAGTCGGGACAGTGAAGCGCTGCAACTCGGCCAGCGTGTACTGATCTGTATGAGAAGCGCGAGGCGGAAGTGGTCCGGGTGTGACAAACTCTGAAACCCCTAGTGACTGCCGTGTCACTCGATCGCCTAGATACCATCGCCACCCAAAAGCCGACTCAAGTAGCACACGACTCGCGGCCACCGCCCTGCTCCGCACAAGGTACTTCGGCTCAGCCCTCGCGGTCATCCATGGGTCCCACTCCACCTGCAAGTAATCAACAAACAAAGTAATAAGCAACCGGTTAGCGACAGCATTGAAGCAATTCAAAGGCAATAACAAGTGACAAGAAGCTGTGTTTCTACCTGAGTGCTCGAGAGCTCGTCGAGATATGCCCTGAAAGCCTGAAAGCTACCCCTCGCCTTCTTCTTGCCTCTGTACAGTGGTCCCCACACCAAAGCACGAGGAAGCATCGTCAAGTCCGGGCACGAATTCTCCGGAGGGTACATCTTCAGCACCTCGTATGCCCATAGCTGCATGTTCAAAAGTCAAAGCATCAGTCCAACATTCACAAGTCTAAAGAAAAGGGAAGTGCTTAGAGAGTGAAATCACAAGTTCTATTTTCTTACCTCCCACACGCTCCAGTAGCCCGCTATCGCCTTCTTCCTCTGTGAGAACTCGCCCATGAAACCATAGCAGGTCCCCAGAGCAGCTCCTCCCCAATCATATCTCGAGGCTGTGCGCAAGTCTAGAAGGGCTGGTAAGTAGGCCAGGTGCACTGTGGATCACTTGTTCGGGTACAGCGAGGCCCCGAACAAGTACAACAAGTAGGCTTTCGCCATCTGCTCCTCCTCCTGCTCAGAGTCCGGCACTCTGCCTTCCAGAAACCTTAGAAACTGCTCGTGGGGCATCGTCTCTGACGTACCAACAGGCACATGGCCCAAGAACCACTGCAGCGCCTCCCGATCCTCATAGATCCCCGAGTCGAAAAGGATAGGCTCTCCCCTTACCCTCAGACCTGTCAAAGCCGCGAAGTCCGCCGGAGTCACCGTCATCTCCCCGATCGGCAGGTGGAAGGTATTGGACGTATCCCACCACCTCTCGGCCAGCGCTGTAAGCAGGGCATGGTCACTAAGTGTCGCTGTCTGCGTAAGGATGAACGGCCTGAACCCTGCCGCATCGATCAGAGCCCTAACTCGCTCGGGCAATTCCTTGTACACCCTGAGTGAACTGGCAGGACCGCCATGCCCTCGCGTGCTACCTCGATTCCTCTGCACAACAAAGACAAAATGAACAGCACAGTATCAGCATGAATGGTATAGTGAGCATTTGAATCAAGAACAGTTCAGTCGAGGCTAAAGGTATTTTTGCATATTCCACGGTCGATTCAAGGTTTTCAATTATCTTGGGGTCAAATCAAGTTATGGGCATGTTGTCAATCAATTCAAGCATTGGAATCATCCTATTCTGTCAATATCTCTCCTCAACGGGGTATTATCTAGTCGAATCAACCAAGTCGAGGCAACCTACAGTAGAATCAAGTCCTACATGTGCATTACCAAGTCGAGGCAACCTACAGTCGATTCAAGTTCAATATGTGTGATCTCAAGTCAAAGCAGTTTTATGGTCGAATCAAGTTTGTGCAGCGCAGTTCAATCAAGGTCTAAGTCATCCGAGGCCGCATGCCAACATTACTTTTCAAAAGTTCTATCTATCGAATCAAGCTCTAAGGTACAAGTATCGTCGTGCTATTAAGAGTCATGTATGGCAAGCTATACAAAGCAATAAGGAAGCTGATAATCAAAAGCAGGATTAAAAGGATACCTGCGCCCAGTCCACCGACAAGTGCCTCTCTGGATCCCTCAGCACAAGCTCTGCATCGTAATTATCCCGGCGGGGGACGTAGCTCTCAAACCCGGACGGTATGAACAGGTGCGGCTCCGGCAGGACATAGGACCCAGCCTCGAATGCAGCACGAGGTGCGGCCTGTATAGCCTCCGCCCGCGTCACTGCCCACTCGCGAGCTAGGCCACCCTCCTCCTGAGCTTCCTCGGCCACCTCTGCCTCCTGTGCAAGGGCCTCCTCCTCAACTCTGGCCCCCTCAGCCTCAACTCTCAAGCGCTCCTCCTCCTGAGCCTGCGCAATCTGTCTCAGCCTCTCCTCCCCGGCTAATATCACCGTCTCCACCACCGTTGGGTTCTCGCGCAATAGCCGGTCAAGTATCTCATCTGTCACGAATTCCGCGAAGTCCCCGCGCGTAATGGGAACGTGCGCCTAGGACCCCGCCGCTGGTCTGAACTCCGCTGGTCCTGTGGGTACCCCAATGGGGGCCTCCTCCTCAATCACAGCGCCCTTACCCCTTGCTGGATCTCTCCTCGGCGTCTCCGCCCGACCACCGCCCTCACCAACATCACCACCGCTGCCGCCGCCTTCAACCGAGCCCAGGCCCGTAACAACCAAGCCCTCTACTCCGCTTTGGAAGTCCAATCGTCGCACCCGTGGGCCCCCTGCCTCAACCACGGGTGGCGTACGGCCGGTCGACCCTGGCGTACGCCGCCCGTCGCCGTCGACCACCTCTGTTGCATGGCCATCGCCGCCGCCTGTGCTACCTGAAACCACTGCACCGCCACCCGAAACCGCCGTCTCTTCTGGCCGATCGTCGATTTGAGGCCCTAAAGCCTCTATTTCACCCCTCACTTAGGTTTCTCTCTCTCCACCGTCGCCATTGTCGCCATTGCCGCTTGCACCACCGCTGCTACCGCTGATTTCGGCCATGGATGAGTATGGGTAGAGTTTTTGGGAAGGAGGAGGAGATTTGAGAGTCTTTGAGAGGTTTTTGCAAGTTAGGGAGTTCAAAAAACCGTAGGAGAGCGGTTTCTGCATTCTGCAGGAGTTTATACGACGTGGGAACCAGATGGGCCGGGTCTGGGCTTGGATCTGGACCGGGCTGAGGAAGATTCCTGGCGTACACCAGGAAGTTTATACCGTACGCCACATTATTATTGGGTCGTGGGCCCATACGCCATGGATCAAATTTTTCTTCTCAAAATGGGGACCCAGATGATCCAGTGCTTATTTGTACCCCTGGTAGGTTTACTCCCCAAGCAGAGTCCTGTCCAATTTCAAATCAACGACGATCTATCCGTCCAATTTCAAATCAACGACGGTCTATCCGTCCAATTTCAATTCAACGACGGTCTATCCGTCCAATTTCAAATCAACGACGGTCCATCCGTCCAATTTCAATTCAACGACGGTCCATCCGTCCAATTTCAATTCAACGACGATCTATCCAATTTCAAATCAACGACGGTCCATCCGTCCAATTTCAATTCAACGACGGTCCATCTGTCCAATTTCAATTCAACGACGATCTATCCGTCCAATTTCAAATCAACGACGATCTATTCGTCCAATTTAAAATCAACGACGATCTATCCGTCCAATTTCAAATCAACGACGGTCCACCTGTCCAATTTCCAATCAACGACGGTCCACCTGTCCAATTTTCAAAATCAACGACGATCTATCCGTCTAGTTTCAAATCAACGGCAGTCCACCTGTCCAATTTCTGCCCTCTGCAGGCAGGCTGGCTGGACTCACCGATCAGGGTCTTTAAGGTTCATGTCTTCTTTATCTTGCTCAGGATAGTCACGAGTAGGGTGTCTAGACAACCTTTGACGTTACTTGTCTCCACTCAACCAAATGGTGCTCCAAGTGCCGTCAAAGGGGGGCTTCTGTAGACACCCCATTCTGGACTGTCCCGATTAGTCCTTTTACTTTCTTTGTTGACCCGATGATGATAAAACGGTCGAGAACAGTTCAGGGTCGACGGAAGGATTTGAGCCTTAAGCGTTGAACTCTCTCCCTTCAAGCCCACTTCAAGCCTTTCAAATCCAGAGCCAAATAAGCCTCAGCAAAACCGTACCTTGCTTACGCCACCTCCTCCTTGGCGTGCGCCAGGAATTTGCCACGTGTCGGACATCGACCGTTGACTGAGTTTGACCTGGCGCACGGCAGGTTTTAGGTGGCGTACGGAGGGTCAAGGCCGGTCAAATCACCGCTTTTCTGTCACGCGCCCGAGACTTTTGTGGCTCCCCAAGTACAGGGAATAGTGCCCCTGATGATTATATTCGTCTGGCCGTCCCCCTCTCTCTCCTACACACCCCATCAAGGCAAGTCCCATGCATTTAATGCATGGAGGCTCCCTCCTCCCCTCAACCAGCCAAACAGGCCTTAAGCTTAACTGATCTCAGTCACTCTCCCCACCATAAATACCCCCCTTGCATTCATTTGCAAGGGGTTAGCACATTCATTAAGCTACATCTCTCCCTCTCTTTCTCTCTCTTGTTCTTGCTCCTCCATTGGAAGAGTGAGAGGTAGAGAAGCCTTATACATCCCACACCATTGACCAGTCACTATACATCCCTCCATCTTCAACTCTCAAGGCTCATCCATCCCCTCCATCTCTTGCACCAAAGGTATACCACCTTTGTGTCGCTTTCTGTTTTCAGTTCCTGAGGGGAACCAGAAGGGTTCTGGCTAGTAACTGATACTAGTTCAGATCCCTCTCTGGTGAAATAAATCAATCGTGGGAGGACACGCCATGGCGCACGCCAGCTAAGGCTAGCCGTACGCCACCTTTGGCTGTACGTGCACAGTCGGCGTGGGGATCATGGAGTGTCCATTTGTTGCTTTATTTCCTTTACGTCTTCACCTTACTGCATGCTAAAAACCAGTCTATTGCTTTCTGTATTTTAGAACTGTTCAAAGGTAGTTTTCAATACTTGTATCCATTTTTTGTATTTTATTCTCAAGGCCTCTGGGGTATGTCTGGTCATGTTCCAGAACCCAGAGGATGTAAAGCCAAACACTGGTTCACATGCAGGCCTGGTGTACGGCTCCTACGTGGTGGCGTACGGCATGTTTGATACAGACCAGTGTTTGGCCCTTACATCACAGTTTAATCCTGGCCTTTTTGTGCCCCCACTCTGTTTATGGGGTTTCGCTTTGCTATTTCCTGGCCACTAGCCATTCCTTATGTCTGTACATGTACATAATCCATATTATGAACTGCGTGGTTTGCCTTGGGTGTGCATTGGTCCCTTCCAGAGCCCAGAGGATTGAGAGCCGGAGCTGTGAGGAATCATCAGAGTAGTGTACGCCAGCCTAAAGGTGGCGTGCGCAGGGTGTGTTGGCGTGCAGTGGCCTGGCCATTGCGTGCCAGCATGTCGCCTGCTCACGCACCCGACGGGCAGCGTACATCATCCCGTTGAACTTCTGGCAGTGCTTGTTCTCCATCTATGTTCTTACATTTAATCCAATTCAAACAAGCAAACTAGCATCCATAAACATTTTTGTCATATAACCTGCAAGCTTGTTATGGTTTTAATCCCTATTAATTGTTCCTCCGCCCTAACTGGCCAAAAATGATCAAATGAGAGGAAAATGCAAACGTTTTGATAAAAATGCCCGAGTAGAGACCGATCTCCGGATTGGGCGAGAGGGGTGCCATAAAACCCTTCCCCTCTCGTAACCTGGCTCCCGAGCCTCAGATATCGAAGGTGACGACGGACCAGTCTACGCCTCTTCAAATCAAATCAAACCTTTTTTTTTTAAATCAAAGCAAAACGTAGCAAACGGTCTCGAGTTTAGTTCCTTGGGTGTTCTTCCGCTAAAACCCGAGTGGCGACTCTGAATCGAAGCGTTTCGCCGCGGTATTTTTCAAAAGGGCCGCCCCCCCCAAAATAACATTTACAAACCAAAATCGGGCGATTTTCGGGGCGTGTGCCCACATGAAGTATCCAGGATTATTGCAACCCCTTCCCATTCCTGATAGGGTTTGGTCAGATATCTCAATGGATTTCATTAAGGGATTACCAGCTTCTCAAGGCCGGACGGTGATTTTTGTGGTAGTAGACAGATTGTCAAAATATGGACATTTCATGGCTCTCTCACATCCATATACAGCCAAAGATGTGGCCAAGGTATTCTTTGATCAAGTGTTCAAGTTACATGGTCTTCCTTCCACTATTGTGTCAGATAGGGATGCTGTGTTTACTAGCCATTTTTGGCATGAACTTTTTACCTTACAAGGCTGTAAACTGTGTCTTACACTACAAGAAAATCGTTCTATAGCAACGGTCGAAAGCGTTGCCAAAAAATGAAAAAACCATTGGTAAAGACCCCTTTAGTCTATACCAACGGTTCTAGAACCGTTGGCCAAACCGTTGTAATATATCCGTTGCTGTAGGGTTATAGCAACGGTTTTGTCGAGCGTTGGTACATATTTTTTTTTAGTAACGGTTCCATTAGCAACGGTTATAACCGTTGCTAAAGACTATTTTCTTTTTTTTTAAAAACAAACCACTGTGTGATGTAAGCAACCACGTGGCACTGACACGTCACACGTGTCGCTGACGTGGCGCCCGTGTGGCGCCCACGTGTCACTGACATGGCGCCCGCATGTCGCACACGTGGCGCTGACGTGTCGCCCGCGTGGCACCTACGAGGCGCTGACATGTCGCCCGCGTGGCTGGGAAATAATTGCACCTCCTGGGAGTCGAACACCCGACCTCCCGTCTTCGCGCGCGCGCTCGAACCAACTGAGCTAGCCCATAACCTGTGAGGAGTAATACACCTTTTAATATTTATACTATACTAGCCGGATTTTTTTTATCCTTTTTTTAAAATTTCGGTTTATACTATGCAAATACTTACTAGTTTCATTTTTTTTTTTTAGATCCGAAGCATCTATTTTTTACAAAATAGTTCCATTATTCACTTATCATCAATTAAATTGACATGCACCAGGTTCAAAAACAAAAAACAAAAAACCCTCTCTGTTTTCCTTTTTTTTTCAATATTAATTTTGCCGTTTCTAAATTTTTGTTAGATTCACATAAATTTTTTTGATTGGTTAATCATTACTATGAGATGAGTCTAAAAAATTTAAAAAAATGTAATTAAAAGCATAAAAAATCAATATGGGTGAAAAAGTATCAAACAGCTAACATTTGTTGTCTTTAGTGTTATCTTATATGATTTTTTTTTCAATTTCAGTCCACAATTTTATACTTTTTTTATTCCTATCACTTATCATCAATTAAATTGACATGCACCAGGTTCAAAAACAAAAAACCCTCTCTGTTTTCCTTTTTTTTTTTCAATATTAATTTTGCCGTTTCTAAAGTTTTGTTAGATTCACATAAATTTTTTTGATTGGTTAATCATTACTATGAGATGAGTCTAAAAAATTAAAAAAAATGTAATTAAAAGCATAAAAAATCAATATGGGTGAAAAAATATCAAACAGCTAACATTTGTTGTCTTTAGTGTCATCTTATATGATTTTTTTTTTCAATTTCAGTCCACAATTTTATACTTTTTTTATTCCTATTAAGATGAATGATTAATCCCAAAATGAATGATTAGTTTCAGAAATTATCACAAAATGCTAAAAAAATACGTTAAATAAATAATATCGGAAAAAATATTGCCATAACAAAAGCAACGGTTAATTAAACCGTTGCTAGAGTCCAGTTTATAGTAACGGTTATTGAAAACCGTTGCTATAGGCCAGTGTATAGTAACGGTTAAGGAAAACCGTTGCTATAGTGTTGTAATCTAGCAACGGTCACATAAAAACCGTTGCTATAGTCCTGTTTCTAGTAACGTTTTAAAAACCGTTACTATAGACCATCTTTACCAATGGTTTTTGGAACCGTTGCTAAAAAACCGTTGGGAGATCCAGAATTTCTTGTAGTGTTAGCACTGCTTATCATCCCCAATCGGATGGCCAAACAGAGATTTTGAACAAATGCTTGGAGAATTACCTTAGGTGTATGACTGGAGACTATCCCAGGCAGTGGGCTAAGTGGCTCCCACTAGCTGAGTGGTGGTATAATACTACCTATCATTCAGTTACCAAGACTACTCCTTATTTTGCAGTTTACGGTCAAGAGCCTCCAGACCATACCTTTTGCATTTCCAAGCCTTCTTCCGTAGCTGAGGTGGGAAATTGGGTGAGGGAAAGGGCTGCTATCATCAAACATTTAAAGGAGCATTTGTCCCAAGCCCAACATAGGATGAAACATTATGCTGACAAGGGAAGATCCGAAAGGGAATTCACAGTGGGAGATTGGGTGTTCCTCAGACTACAACCCTACAAGCAAGTTACAGTGGCTTTGCACAAAAATATGAAGCTAGCCCCACGATTTTATGGCCCATATCAGGTGTTGGAAAGGGTTGGTACAGTGGGTTATAGGTTGAACTTACCAGCAGCTGCCAAAATTCACCCTGTATTTCACGTATCCCTACTCAAAAAGAAACTTGGGGCTAATGTGGTAGCTCAAACTACTCTTCCACCAATTGGTCCAGAAGGGGCTTTTCAACTGGAACCTATGGCACTCTTGGAAAGAAGAATGGTTAAAAGGGGAAATAAGGCTGTGGTCCAGTGGTTGGTACAGTGGATGAACTCGTTTCCAGAAGATGCTACGTGGGCTGATCATTCAGAGATTGAAGCAAAGTACCCCCATTTCCAGCCTTGAGGACAAGGCTGTTTTCAAGCAGCAGGGAATGTTACGTCCAGGCTAGTGATTAGGGATAGAATGGTAATTCTGTGTTTCCATGATTTTAGGGAGATAGTTGAGAAGTTAGTTAGGAGTGAGTGGAGGGAAATGTAAGGGAGTGGATATAAATAATGGGGAGTCCCCATATCTGGACGTGTAGAGTTTTTTCCAAGAAATATACAAAATTGAATCTTTCTTTTCTGCATTTCTGTTTTCTTCTTCCCTAGCCATAACAATTTTCCAGTGCAGGGTGGGCACGGCCATATGGTGCCCGTGCTCGCATCTCAACCGTCCAAACGTGTTTTGGACGGCCCATATTTGTTTGGATAATTTTGAACTAAAAAATTATCCAAACAAATCTGAGTTGTCTAAAACACGTTTGGACAGCCGAAATGCGCAAATTTTGAACTAAAAAATTATCCAAACAAATTTGGGCCATCTAAAACACGTTTGGACAGCTGAGATGCACACGAGGGCACCACGTGGCCGTGCCCATCCTACACTGAAAAATGTCTCTGTAGTACACGAAAAAAATTTCAATGCCGAGCAGGTACCTTGGCGCATTCGGGCCGTCCATTTCGGTTTTGGACGGCTCGGATTTAGAGAGAGAAAAAGGAGAGAGAAGAAGAGAGAGTGTGTTGAGTGAAAAGAGAGAGAGAGTTTCAATCTGAATCGTCTAACACACTTGTGGACAGCCCCATATTTGTTGCTTGGACACCACATGAGCACGGCCACATGGTACCTGCTCTGCATTGAAAAATTTCTTGTAGTATACACTTCTGTAGTTATTGACATGGGAGAGCTTGGGACTTGGCAATTTCATGGAAAAAATTTAAGTTTTGATTTAGTTTAAGAATTCCTCGTATGATATTTTGACTGGCGCTTCCTATATCATCTTATACAGGTGAAACGAAAAGCCCACTTGTTAGAGGTGGATTATCTTTCTTTTTTTTCTCCATACTTTATATAAAAAAAAAAAAACTAATTTAATGCAGCCTTTGAATAGAAATCAACACAAAGTTCAAAAAAAATTACAAAAAAGTGCTGCAAGATTATTTAAAAAACGTGTTGGGTTGGGTTTGGGGGCATGACTTAACCCATATTTGACCCGACCCATTTCAACCCGCCTACTATTGACACATATTCGATCCGTCCCATATTCAACCCACGATTCATTTCAACCTCCCCAAACCCGCTCAATTTTGCCACCTCTAGTATAACGTTTCACAATTTACAACCCTACTATACATTGAATGGGATACCAAATATATACATAATGCAAGTTAATTTTACTTGAATGTATTTATTGAAAAATATAAACCATTACAGGGAACATGAAAAGCGGGAACATAAATTTTAACTTATGTGTGCATGTGCGTGTGCGTGTGCGTGTGACAAGCGGGTATGATCGAAATAGAAAGGAAATTGATTTTGACACTCCAGTTTTAGTCACTGATACTCTACTTTGTGTGTTTTTTTTTTTTGATCGGCAAAAGATGAAATTTTATTAAAAATCGGAAAAATAGGAAGAGAATCCAACAAAAAGTTGAATGAACACCACAAGAGCAGGCATGAAACACCCAAGGGTCTACAGGGCCCACAATGATAATTAAGAACAATAAAGTCCGACCCATACCCAAAATGAACAACGAAAAAACCGCACACCCAAACCCGGCCCAACCTGGGCCGGCCCACCCAAATCAGTCCTCAAACCCTAATCAATACAGCCACCATCACCGTACAAAACATCGGAAAACAGTCTCGTCGTTAAGCCGAGCTGATCACCTCTCCCAGACATAGAGTCTGGCGGCTGGATCGGCCTACGAAAATGAGAACCAAAGCAATCAGGGTCATAGGACAACAGACCACCACCACAATTGACAAACCCAACTAAACCCCGGCCTCACGACCTTCAACAGCAGCAGTAGCAATCTAGCACGACGAACTAACAGCCCCACGCCTGATTGACAACTCCGAAAAGCCATCGGCTAGACTTTGCCACACAAAGACGACAAGAGATCACAGCCATGGGGGTCGCATCCACCTCACCAACACCGGATTGGAACCATCACCAATCAACATCACCATCTTCTCCGATCGTTTTTGAAAATATGACAAGAAACCTGAAAAAAAAATACTAAAATAGATCCAAACCCCAACCACCACTGCACACTGCCGCAGACCTCCAATCCCTGGCCCACCACACGAGCACAGATCCAAATCCACCAGATCTGAAACAGAGCTTCATCGCAAGATAGACAACGTCGCCGGAAACTCGATGAAAACCGCCATCACCGGAAAACCCACAATTGTCACTCCAACACCAACGAAAACCAGCAGCAGCAGGGCCATCAAGGACGAAAACCGCCATCACCGAAAGACCCAGATCTGTGTCACTCCAACGCCGAAAATGCGGGCCACCAACGCCGTTAGGCCGAATCGAAACTCACCCAGGAATGAGCTGGTTTGAGACCACACGATCTACACCCCCAATGGCCTCGTGACCACACCTCGCCATTGGGCCTAACCAATTCCACCAAGTGGATAAGTCTTTCTGCCTACTCCACTTTGTGTGTTGATCATGTAAGAAAAAAAAATTAAAAAATGGAGTGCCAAAATCACATCCCAGAGAGGAAAATATAAGAGAGTTTGAGGGTCCATTCCAGAACGCATAAAAGTTCTTATTTTTTGTGTAATAATAAGGTATGTTCCACAAAATGGTGAATATAAGTACTTATTTTTTTAAGAAAGTTTCAAGCTCAAAAATCATGTGCTTATGTAAATAATTTTTCTATCAATATGGATCTTGTTTGATAGATCTCATTGAAATCTTTAATACGGTACAAAACAAATTAAAAATTTATTTTTTATTTACATTATATTTGAGTCTGAAAATGTGAAATAAGCTGCTTATTTAGGCTTTGTGAAACAATTCTTCTTATTTTTCTTTGAGAAGTTTCAAAATAAATATTTATTTTTTGAAAAGATTTCTGAAATGACACCTAATGGTACTAATTTTGAAAACACTATTTATTACTCCCTCCGTCCGGATTTAATAGTCTTTTTTGGAAGTTCGTGTCATTTTTCAATCAATTATATCTTTCAATATATAATGTTTTACGTGATTTCGAATATATTGTATTATAAAACTAATCGAGATTTATCAAACAAGATCCATATTCGACATGAAATTCATTACGGATTCTAAGATATAACCCATTTTTTAACCGGTTAGAATAAAACTAGGGACAAATAAATCCGGGCGGAGGTAGTATTAGTTCTGACAGACACACAGCTCCCACAAGCTTTTAATTAGGTTGTTCACGATGCAGGTACTATCTCCGACACAACCATATGCATACTCATTTTCCCTAGAGCAACTTTACCAGGCTCAGCAAAACCCACTTTTGGTAGTAAAAAATTTCAAAACCCTGGTCTCAAACCAGCCTCACTGCACCAACCCCATATTTTGTTTTTGCTACAATTCCTCGTTACTTGAAGCAAGGCACTGTTCATCAGGTAAACACATTATATTCATTTCTTGCCTTTTGGAAGCCTTTTATTCTTTTGAAGCCCCTTCTCATTTTATTCATTTCTTGACATGAAGGCAAATTTTTTTAGTCGTTTCTCTAGTTTTACGGTTATCTCAATTTCATCCCTCTAGTTTTAATTGCTACCAAATAAACCATGTAGTTTGTTTTACGTTCCAAATTAAAAAAATCGTTAACACCGTTAATGAAACTAACGGAAAAATATAATTAAAAAATTAAGTGCTCCAATTTTCAATCCGGTTGAACCGGTGTGAAGATCTTATTTTTTGGATAATTTTATTCTCGATGGTCGTGGTAAATTTTTGGCTCTAAAGCCCTTCAACGAGCGCCCGAAAACTCCTTATTTAGTTTCAAAACCCTTTTAGAGTGCTCATTGAAAGGTCTTAGAAGCAAAAATCCATTATGATCATTTAAGATAAAAGGATTAGAAAAATAAGATCTTCGCACCGGTTTAAACAGATTAAAAATTGGAACACTTAACTTTTTAACTATATGTTTTAGTAATAAATAAACGGTGTAAAAAAAAAGTGTTCTAATTTTTAATCCGTTTGAACCGGTGCGAAGATATTTTTTTAATTATTTTATCTTAAATGGTCATAATAGATTTTTGGCTATAAGACCTTTCAATGAGCACCCTAAGAGAGCCCTAAAACTAAATAAGGCATTTTCGTGTGCTCGTTGAAAGGCCTTAGAGCCAAAACTTCATTATGACCATCTAAGATAAAATGATTAAAATAGTAAGATCTTCACATCAGTTCAATCGGATTGAAAATTTGAGCATTTAATTTTTTAATCATATTTTTCTGTTAGTTTCATTAACGGTGTTAACGATTTTACTAATTTGGTACATAAAACAAACTATATGATTTATTTGGTAGCAATTGAAATTAGAAGAACGAAATTGAAACAACCGTAAAACTAGAGGAACGACTAAGAAAATTTACCAAAAAAATTTGACATTAACATCACTATAATAACTTAAAGCCACAGATTGACTAAAAAAATAGATTGTGCATACTGATTGTCTGGACTATAAATGAAGGAAGAATCTTATTATATATACACAAAAATTGAATTGGGTTTCTAAGTCTGCCTTCTTTGATGACATTTGGTTTTGATTTGAGGGCATGGTTCAGCAGCAAAACAGGTATAGGGAGGCTGCTGTTTCAGTGATATTCTGAAAGTAGCCATTTTGTGCATATTGTCAAAGATTAGGTCTGTCTCCAATCTTCCCCTGCCTATACCCCCAATGATTGGGGACTATATGAGTTTTGTAGTTGTTGATTGACTAAAAAACCAAGGAACCACAATACAACACAGACTGACATTAAACACCGAAAAATATTAACTTATAGCCATATTAAAAACGTAAAATGACCACATTGAACATTAAACACCGAATTCAACCCCGTTCGTTTTGAGGTTTTTGATTCTAGATTCTAATTATTACCATATTTCTCTTCAATCATTACTCTCATTTTTCTCTTTATCTCTCTCCAATCATTATCCCTATTATCAATCATTACTCTATTTTTTTCTACACTCATTACCTATAAATTCAAATCCAAAATTCCAAAACGAACGGGGACTTGTAGGACTGGCTATGTAGTTCCCAGAAGTGCTCGACGAGATCTGATTGGTGTTGAGAATGAGTTCCCTATGACAATGGCGTTGAAGAAATTCTATAAGCTCGATAATGTTCTCGTGCAATGGTTCTGCAATAGGAACTTGATCACTTTGCTAAAATCTAGTGGTAGATTTTCATCTCGTTCATCCTCAACAATAATATTATGAAGCATAATGCAAGTCTTCTTTATATAATTATTCGAGAGTTTGAAAGATATTTGAATAGACAAGTAGAAGCAAAAAAAAATGAATAGTCTAATGCAGTAAAAGTAGATTAGAGAGCTTATTGATTCTGTAGGATTTTGAAAAAGTGACTAGCTACTTCTCAAAAGTGATTTTTGAAGTTTAATTTGGTTCAGAATTTGTTGAGCCTGGTAAAGATGTTCTAATAATAATTTGTTGAGCTTGGTTAAGATGCTCTAATAATTTCACAATTTATGATTTCTGGCAAACGCAGTTCCCACCAACTTTTAATTAGGTTGTTCACTAGGCAGGTACTATCTCTGATACATTAACCATATATATGCATTGTAGCAGGCCGAGCAAAAACTGTTAGTGCCATGCCAGACGTGAACCAGTGGTCTAATCGAGTCCAAGTCATTTTACCCTTGACGGTCGGTACCGACGATTTCTCAGCCAAAGTTCTGTCAATTACCATCCGCTTAATCGGCTCGGTCTCCGATCCCCTTACTTTCGGGAAACATGTTTGGCCAGAGACCCTTCGACGGTTGCACGATA
This sequence comes from Rhododendron simsii, assembly GCA_014282245.1. Lineage (NCBI taxonomy): Eukaryota > Viridiplantae > Streptophyta > Magnoliopsida > Ericales > Ericaceae > Rhododendron > Rhododendron simsii. The sequence continues at coordinate 65,264 of WJXA01000491.1, read as the reverse complement.
CGCTCGGTCCCGAATGAGCGTGGGCCATTACTGTAGCTCATCCGAGTTGGAACAATGACCTTGGCCGTGACGTCATTCGAATGGTTATCAGGATAAGGATGGGGGCACGTGAAGGTGCCAGCTCATCCTGCAAACGGTTACAAAACCCTAAACGTGACGCGTGGGTTACATCAGCCGACGAGTGTTGAGCGTTGGTGCAATATTGGAGACCAAGCTAATGGTCTTCTATAAATACTCCATTATGCCTTCTTGTTAGGTGGTACGTACAACAAAACCCTAGCTCTTGGTTCTTTACTTTTCTCTGCAAGAGCACTAATTCTTGCACCGGAGGGCCATTCCGGAGAGCCTCCGGTGTGGTCTTTAGTCGTGCTTCATTTTGCAGGGCGAGAAAAAAGTCAGGAGTAGATCTCGAACCCTGGATCCAGAAGGGCGAACCATCTTGAACGGAGCCCCACATGCATCCTCGTTTTCCTTACTGAATGTAGTAATTTCACAATTCATTAGTTTTGGCAGACGCAGTAAATTCCCACCAACTTTTAATTAGGTTGTTCACTAGGCAGGTACTATCTCTGATACAACCATATGCATACTCGTTTTCCTTACTGAATAATTTCACAGTTTATTATTTCTCGCGGATACAGTTCCATCAACTTTTGATTAGGTTTTTCACTAGGCAGTTAACACAATAAATACCTATTCAACACACATCTCGTTGGATCTCTATTTGATTTCTCTGTATATATTCAACTCCAATTAATGTAATTGAAAGAGCAGATAATTGTGCAGAAAATCCACTTTCTTTTGATGTCCCTTTTCCTTTTTCACTGTGATGTTCCTTTCTTTTTATCTAATACTGACATATCCACTTGTCGGTACTATCTCTGGCCATTTTTTAAAAGCGAACCGTGCTATTGGTACCGACCAATAGCATACCGTGGGGTATCAACGCGTAAGTTGAACTTTCAAAATGGAACCAATTTTATAATGCTAGAGTCATTAATAACCTTTGTAAGGACTCCACGTTACTGTTGAACAATGTTAAACTTAATTGTGTGGGGTATTTCTGTTGTTAGTTCGAGAGACAAAGAGGAAATGGAATTGAAGTGGAAGGGGTCAAAGCCAGAGGGTTGCATCTGATTAATTATTTCAATGCATTATGTTTGTTAACATAATATTGAGAAATATCATGATACATTGTAGCCTATATAAAGACATGTTAGGATTATGGTTTGACACAATTAATATTAATACATCTTTCGCCTTTCTTATGATTACGATATTATATGATTACTATATTCTAACAATGTTGATGGTTGGGAGCTGATCAATATATAGTTTGTGGCTGTCATTCTATGTATGGCTGTACAAGTATGTATCATGTATGTGCATGTATTGTAAGACTGTGGGAAAAGAGAGAAAGATAGAGAAAAGAGAAGTGAGAGAGAGATTGGGGAGCCCTTTGTTAGAATAAGTAATTTGTAATCTTCTAGAATGATGTAGAATAAGTATCGAAGTTTAAAATAATTAGAAGTGTGTAGAAGTAATAATTATTACACTTAGAAGTGTGTAGAAGTAATAAATATCTTAGAAGATATTTGTATAGATAATTCTAGAAGAAGCTTGAAAGATGTATTGTAATTATGCATTCTAGAAGATAGGAGATCCTTGTAATTAGCACTCTCTAGACAATTCTAGAGAATTGGAGGTTTGTAGAAGTGCTCTATAAATAGAGCCATGTTGTACTCACTTTGAAGCAATGAAAAATCAATTAAAGCCTTACACAACTTGTCCTTATAACACCTCTCAACCATCTTTTCCCACTCTCTTGTCTAATTTACTACAAAATCTAACCTAGCACCCCAACAATTTTGGTATCAAAGCCAGGTTAACCGATCCATCCTTGTCCTTCTTTCAACCACCATGGAGTCCAACTCTTCCACTTTCAACTATGCACAAAATCTCATCCCTATATTTGAGGGAGAGAGCTATGACTATTGGAGCATCCAAATGCAAACTTTATTTGTCTCACAAGAATTGTGGGATCTTGTTGAAAGCGGATACGAGGCACCGGCAAATGCCGAAGAAGAAACAACTTGGACGGAAGCAAGGAAGAAGAAGTTCAGGGAGAACAAGAAGAAAGATGCTTTGGCTCTCCTCAACATTCAACGTGGGGTAAGCAAATCTATCTTTCCAAGAATTATGGGTGCAACAACTTCAAAAGAAGCATGGGAGATATTAAAAATTGAATATCAAGGTTATGATAAGGTTATCTCCATTAAACTTCAAACACTATGGAGAGACTTTGATAATCTAGCAATGAAGGAAAATGAATCCATTCAAACGTTCTTTTCCCGAGTTGCTGGAATTATCAATCAAATTCGAAGTTATGGAGATACCCTTCCGGATAAAAGAATCGTCGAAAAGGTTCTTAGGAGTTTGCCTCCAAAGTTTGATCATGTTGTTGCTGCTATCGAAGAATCTAAGGATTTGTCTAAACTTTCTCGACATGAACTAATGAGTTCTCTCGAGGCCCATGAACAAAGAATGAGCAGGTTCACAAATCAATCCTTGGAGCAAGCATTTCAAAGCAAAATAAATTTTGGAGGAAAGAACCAAGAAGATTAAGAGAATGGCTCATCTCGAGGAGGAGGCATGAATGGACAAAGACGTGGAGGCCAAAATGCATTTCAAGCCCGGAATAAAGGAAAAGGATACGACAATCAGAGGAATCCTAATGGCGGTAACTCTAACTCTTCTTGCATTATTTGCAAAAAATCTAATCATGCATCCAAAGATTGTAGATTTAAATGCAAGAGATGCAAGGTTCCTAATCATTCTGATCGAGATTGTTGGTTCAATCCAGAAAAAAACAAAGCTAATTTTTCAGAAGAAAATGAAGCTGAACACCTATTCTCTTGCATGAATGATCAACAAGAGTCAGATAACATTTGGTATCTGGATAGTGGATGCAGTAATCATATGACAGGCGATCGTAAAAAGTTCGTGCAGCTTGACGATAAAATCTCTTCACAAGTAAAGCTGGGAGATGGGAAGTTGCAAAATGTGAAAGGAAAAGGAGTTATTGCTGTCTACACGAAGGGAGGAAACAAAAAATTAATTTCAGATGTCCTTTATGTTCCTGGGCTAACTCAAAACTTATTAAGTGTGGGGCAATTACTTCAAAAAGGATATGCACTAAACTTTGACAAAGATGAGTGCACTATCATTGACAAGAAGAAAAATTTAAAAGTGGCAAAAGTCAAAATGACTCCAAATAAAGTTTTTCCGTTAATAATGCCACTTAATGAAAATTTTGCCCTTAAAGGAGAAAAAATCGATGACTCATATTTGTGGCATCTAAGATATGGCCACTTAAATTATAAGGGCATGAGATTGCTAAAGGAGAAAAATATGGTGAAAGGGCTGCCAAATATTGATAAAATTGATAGAGTTTGTGAGGGATGTATATATGGAAAAATGCACAGACTCCCATTTCCAAAGTTCGCTTGGAGAGCTAAAGCGCCTTTGGAATTGGTGCATTCTGATATTTTTGGCCCTACTAGAACACCATCTCTTGGAGGAAAAAGATATTTTCTCCTCTTTGTTGATGACTACACAAGGATGATGTGGCTATACATCCTTGATAAAAAATCAGAAGCTTTCTCTGTATTTCTCAAATTTCAAGCCTTGGTGGAAAGACAGAGCGGAAGACAAATAAAGACACTTCGGATAGATCGTGGTGGCGAATTCATCTACACTCCATTCATGGATTATTGCAAGGAAAAAGGAATCAAGAGGCAACTTACAATCCGAAAAACACCTCAACAAAATGGAGTGGCAGAACGGAAGAGCCGGACAATTGCAGAGATGGCACGGAGCATGCTTAAAGGTAAAGGGCTTCCTAACTCATTCTGGGCCGAAGCTGTCAACACTGCTGTTTTTATCCTCAACCGTTCTCCCACTAAGGCAGTTCGAAACAAGACACCGTATGAGGCGTGGTACAAAGAGAAGCCACAGGTAAATTTTCTAAAGATTTTCGGTTGCATTGCATATGCATTAGTTCCCTCAGAAAAAAGGGAAAAATTTGACGAAAAAGGAGAGAAATATATTTTCATCGGATATAGTGACGAGTCCAAGGGTTATCGTCTCTATAATCCAAACACAAATAAATTTATGGTTTCTCGAGATGTAATATTTGATGAAGCTGCTGTATGGAAGTGGGAGGACAATTTCTTCCAAGACCCAAAGTTTTTGAGCCTGATGATGCAGGACATGAGCGAGAAACCTTGACTCAGGACCCAAGTCCAAATCAAAGCCCACGAACTAGTCCAGAGAGCTCATCATCAGATGATCTCAATCCAACAAGAAAGGTACGTTCCTTACGAGATATATATGACTCGAGTGACTTTGCCTTCTTCACTTGTGAACCACATAATTTTGAAGAAGCTGCAAAAGAAGAAATTTGGCTTAAAGCAATGAATGAAGAAATTGCAACTATTGAGAAAAACCACACATGGGAGCTCATTGACTTGCCCAAAGGAAAAGACGTAATTGGTCTTAAATGGGTTTATAAGACAAAATACAAAGAAGATGGTTCAATTTAGAAGCACATTAAGCTCCTACATCACTTTATCAGAGACTTGGTGCAGAAAGGAGAAATTCAGCTTGAGTTCGTCAATACCAAGGAGCAGCTAGCAGACATCATGACCAAATCAGTAGCATCACCAAAATTTGCTCAGTTTCAAGAGATCATGAAGATTACAAATTAAGGAGGAGTGTTAGAATAAGTAATTTGTAATCTTCTAGAATGATGTAGAATAAGTATCGAAGTTTAAAATAATTAGAAGTGTGTAGAAGTAATAATTATTACACTTAGAAGTGTGTAGAAGTAATAAATATCTTAGAAGATATTTGTATAGATAATTCTAGAAGAAGCTTGAAAGATGTATTGTTATTATGCATTCTAGAAGATAGGAGATCCTTGTAATTAGCACTCTCTAGACAATTCTAGAGAATTGGAGGTTTGTAGAAGTGCTCTATAAATAGAGCCATGTTGTACTCACTTTGAAGCAATGAAAAATCAATTAAAGCCTTACACAACTTGTCCTTATAACACCTCTCAACCATCTTTTCCCACTCTCTTGTCTAATTTACTACAAAATCTAACCTAGCACCCCAACACCCTTGAGGGGGTCTCCGCCACCAACAGTGGAGTAAATTGTGTGTGAGAGAGAGGAGAGGTGTGTGAGAGTTGTGTGTATGTAATTTTGTGTTTACAGACCACCCAACAATTACGATCTCTCGTGTCAAAGCATTGTGATGTTCATTTGTCTAATTGATCACAAGATATTTAAGGTTGTCTAATTCATCTTAGCACATAAATATGCATTTATACTATGAATCTACCTCCGTAAAGATGTGCTCTTGGTTGTGAATGTCTTCCATCATATTTCCAGGCAATGCAGAGTTTATAGATGATGTGTTGGTGGGCAGAGGAACGTAATGGTGAGGAGTTCAAGTATCACCTTACTAGAGTTCCTGATTACTTGTGGCTTGTAGAAGATGGAATGAAAATGCAGGTCACATTACAAAATCGTATTGTTTTTATTTGTCAAATATAGTACTGTGCAGTACCCATGTGCTCACTTGTGACTTCAATTGCAAAGTTTTGATAGCCAGTTATGGGATTGTACTCCTTTGACTTAGGCCATTGTGGCAAGTAATCTTACTAACGAATATGGAGATACTCTTAAAAGGGCGCATTTTCTACATAAAAGAATCACATGTGTTTTTCAATTCACCGGAAGAAAATTAAAACTTTGTACAATTTCTTCAACTTATTCATTTTCCATTACTAAAAATGAAGATCAAAGAAACTCTGCTGGAGATTTCAAGAAAATGCACCGTCACTTTACTAATTAGACTTAAGTCATCATTTTCATTAGATAAAATGCAAGTATGATTCATGAAGTCGACATTATGTCACTACTACAATAATAGATATGCGTCACACTAAGAAGATTCACAAAGATCACAGTTTTCAGTGAAAGCGTGATAAAAAGTGGGTTTTAATGCGAAATAAAAGACCTCGCTCTTGTGGCGAAATAAAAGAAAAACAACCTCACCCTTACGGTGTGATAACAGATTTTAGGGCAAAAAAAATAGATAAAAGATCTCGCTCTTGTGGCGAGATAAAAGAGAAAAGATTTCACCCTTGTGGCGTGATAAAAAAGAGAAAAGACCTCACTCTTGTGGCGTGATAAAAAATTTTAGGGTGGAAAAAAAATGAGATAAAAGATCTCGCTCTTGTGACGAGATAAAAGAAAAATGACCTCACCCTTGTAACGTGATAAAAAACTTTAGCGCGGAAAAAAGTGAGATAAATGATCTCACTCTTGCGGCGAGATAAAAAGTCTACCTATTTAGACACGCAGTCTGAATTTTCACGTGGGCGGGCTGGTACTCGTTTAGGCAGACTTTGAAAAATTATGTGAGAAAAACGACGTCGTTTAAGAATTTTGAAAAGTTCTTTTTTTTTTTACAGAAGGTAAGAAGATGAGCCCTAATTACACTCATCCCAAAAAAAATTTACGTTTCATCTTCATCTTCACACCCAAAAAGATTGAGAGAGAGAAAGAGAAGGCAAATCCCAGAACTGGATTCCACCAGTGCCCAGTTGTTTTTTCGACGACGGACGGACTGTTCCACTAGTGCCGGATTTTCATGTGGGCGAGCCGTGATTTTAATTGGCGTATGCCTTGAAAGGACAAAAAAATTACTCCAGATGGGAATCTCCTGATAATGATGAGAACAGTTTCGTTTGTTTTTTTTTTTTTTTGGGGGCGTAAGCGAGGATCCGAACAGGTTTTTGTTTTACAATAATTCTAGGGACACACCCACTCTCACACCCAAACGCACACCCACACTCACATGAGTGGTAGACCCCATACACACACTAGAGTGTGTAGTATGTGTGGAACCCACCACTCTGTTATTTGATGGAAATGGCCAAATACCCTGTGGTCCAACTGGAGACTATGGGCAAGGCGTCCCCAATCCACTGTGATTGTCGGAATCTTTATTCTCGATCTAGTAATTTGCTGTTGACTGATATGATAGCTCAAGAACTTTGGACAAGTATGCCCAAATCTAAAATTCTTCTCTGGAAGTGAATGTAAGCGCCTCACCAATCTAGGCATTGGAGAAGTTTTGGGGAGATGCCCCGCCATAACTCAACTGCATACCAATGGTATTGAGGTTTCAGATGTTTTTGGATGCTGTTCTGACCATTCTGCTGTGAATTTGAAAACTTTGAAAGCTCGTCACGCACAGATTAATGACAAAGGAATGGCAATGATTGGAAATAGGTGTCGAAATCTCCAATATTGGGATATCGCATGTTGCGAAAACGTGACAGATAAAGGGGTAAGGGAGGTGGTGAGGAATTGTGAAAGACTGAAGTATATAAGTTTAGTTGTGTGTAAAAAGGTGAGCACTGATATTTAACTTGAGATGGTGTTTTCAAGGCCCTCCCTTAGGAACATTAAGCCACTATGCTTCCGTGATTTCGCGTTAAAACCCACTTTTTATTACGGCTCATATGGGCGAGCCGTGAGCCGTAATTTTTTTTGTTTCCTTGATGTATGAACTCAGTTTTCTCACTTTAGGAAGTAAGTATAAATATTTTTGTTTTCCTAATGTACCAGAACTACTTAGCTAGCTTAGTGGTAAGAGCTTAAGAAATCAACTAAGGGTGTGTGGGTTCGAAACTTCGCAATGACAAGAAAGATGGTCTAGTAGATACAAAGAAAAGATCACGCGCAATGATTTTCCATCTCAGTTTATGGTGGTGTGATCATTTTGAACTTTCAATCACGGTTATAGACCGTGATCTTAAATGACATTCAATCACACCCAGAAAAGAGAAATGATCACGCCCAAGAGAAACAATCACGGTTTATAACCGTGATAAAAGAGAAACGATCACACCTTTTAGCCATGATTGTTTCTCTCTTTCAATCACAGTTTATAACTGTGATAAAAGAGAGTGACTTACAGTCACACTCAAATCCATCCCGGTAGTAGGAGTGTGATGGAAAACTTACAATCACGGTTAATAGCTGTGATATTTATAGATTATTGTAGTAGTGTGTATATACCTCAATTTGCAGATTTTTATCACTCCATAGAGGCAGAGCCGGCAGACAAAGGGGGTGCCCGGCCCTTCACCACTCAAAATATTTTCGCGAAGAAAATTGAAAAACGGCAACGTATATATACACCACTTCATCTCTTCCCAAACCTAGAAACTTGTAATATTACTTATAAACTGTGCATTTGTTATTATGTGGAAATGCATGTGGTTCGAACCCTGCTAACATAAATTGTGCGTCTATCACTGATCCGACTGATATATCCATGTAAATGATCACAATTTTTTTTATATGCAAGTACTTCAGCTACCAAGAGAAAGGGGGAGAGCTATTGGATTGAGTTCGAAAAAGAATACATGTGGAAGCTAAAGGTTGCAGAAGGCCGAGGGCCATGGTTGTATAGCATCAACAACTTTGTTGGTAGATAAATTTGGGAGTTCGATCCTGATGCTGGGACACCAGAGGAGAGAGAAGCAGTTGAAAAAGCTCGAGATGACTACCAGAAAAATAAATCTCAGGTTCGTGCCGGCGGCGATGTTCTCATGCGATTGCAGGTATAAATAAAATCTTAAGAAAAAGTTCTTGCACGCAGAATATGCAGATATATTTTTTCTTTTTTTGAGTATGCAAAGTACTCAGAGTATGTAGATTTGGACACAAATTTGTGCATATATATATATATATATATATATTGTAACACCCATTCCGAGCATGCATGTGCATCGCATATGTCATTTAATTTTATGTTGCATAGGTCATGCTATTTGATACACGTGTTGTGTTATTATTCGCATATCATTCATTAATTATTTATCGATACATGATTTAAGTTTGAGGGTTTAATTAAGTTAATTAAAAGAGATTGACTTGGTATGTGGAATGAATGGTAAGGATGAGACATGGCTCATTTGAACCATGCACCCAACCTCATGGGATAAAACTTCCCTTAAATCTTCCTTAAGAAGCTTTCTACTATTTTTCCACCCCTCCACCGTTCTTTTTCCTGTATAACGTAGAGAGAGAGTGAAAGAAGAAGAAAAAGAAGAAGAAGAAGAGAGGAAGGAGAAGGTGAAAGAATTAGGGAAACATAATTGAAGGTAAACCCTATATTATGCCTAATTTATGATTTGGGTTTGATCAAACTTGTATATACCTGCATATTCTTGTAGTTTTAATCCCAATTAGAACATAGGAGAATGGATTTTAACCTAGCAAATTCGTGTGGCTTATGGGTATGTTAATTAGGGCTTGAACTTGACTGAATCTGTCCTGTTCTTGACGAATTTTTCTCACAAACTTTCCGACCTTGTAATTTTCTGAAATTTTTACTGGAGATGGTTATGCATGTCTAGTTGATTGGGTAAAATTTTCAGAATTTATTTCAAAGAGGAGAAAATATTAAAAATCACGCACCGAACTGCTGCTGTGAAACTCGTATTGCTGACTGCACTGACACAAGTTGGAAAAACAGTCATATCTCCTAGCTCGAGACTCGAAATCGCATTCCGCCTTCTTTGCTGAAAACTAGACTTGTAGGGATTTCCAACGGTGCAATCCGTGCGCTGTGGTTATGCCCGAGCAATAACAGATTTTCTGTTAAAGTTTACCCAAAATCTGTCTCTGCACCAGTTTTAATGTTACGTTAAGTTATAATCGCGAGGCCGTAGTAAGGTTACCCGAACTCCGTTTTTGATGAATGACCTGTCGTTTCGAAGAGGAAGAAGTTTACTTTTCAATGGTTCAAGTTTCATTCTTCAATTCATGGTTCTGTAATGGATATGGTCAGAAGCGTACATGTTGGTCATGGACTAAGCCTTATTCTTAGAAATTCTTGTATTAAATCTCATTGAACACATCATCCATCATTTTACTTGCATTATAACATGAGTTGGGTATGAAATATTCTAAGTATAGTGTCATTTATATTCTAGGATCGGGGGACGAGTCTCCACCTCAAAGTTGAGAAGGAGGCCTTTCGCTTTTGTCTTTTGGATCTCTAAGGTGAGTGTGCTATTTCATTGAAGTTGGCTTGCTAAAAATCAACTTATACTTTTTCTGCGAATGTTGGGAAATTTTTAACTGTTGTGGATATGGATCAAGTTGCTTGAAAGATGGTTTTAATTCAAGAGCATGCCATAGCTGTATTATTGGTTGGAATTGTCTTCTTCTTGATGTACACAAGAAGGGTATAAATTGTCTGTTTGCTGTACACAAACAGGGTATAAATTGTTGAAAGTACCCTGTTCACAGGGTCACGGTACCGTCATAACTCCTGGTTGCGAGGGAAGCAACCCTATGGCTTCTTGAAATATTGTGTTTACTTAATGGTTTGTGAAAAATGAATTGTTTCTTGCTAAATATGATTGAAGCATTACTCGATCCATGTTTGCTCATGTAAACTGTTTTATGCTTTCCGCTTGAATGAAGTAGTAACACTCACAATCTTTTCAGGTATCTGAAGTAGAGTTTTGGTCCACTACTGGTCTGGCAGGCTGTAGGAGCGGGGTCGAGGGTTGGCTCATAGTCCTTTTGGCGTGACACTTTTTGTGATATCAATTTTTGGAGAGTTGTCGTATCATATGTGGATGCAACTCATTTTGTATAGCTCTTGTAAATTTTACTTTGGAAACCAAATGTAATCTATTTAGTCTATTTTGCCTTGAGTTTATGGAATGAATCTTATTAAAGTTGTTGCTTAACTTTCTTTAAGGCAGTTTATGATAATCCCCTAGAGCGGGTCGTTTCAGTTGGTATCAGAGCATAGGTTGTAAATTCTGTAGACTAGCCATGTTTAGACTAGTGGTGGACCATAGGGTGTCTGTTTTGTGTCCGTGGGGATGGGAGGAAATAGAATGATCATGAAACATGTCATGCATTTTACTTCTATCATTTGAGATGTTATTTGATAACTTTTTGCATATCTAATTATGGACAACGATGGTCAACATGATAATGCTGGAGGGGGAAATCCTAGCAATCCACAAAATCAGCTAACTATGGATGGTAGATTATTTGAAGCGATAGTACAGTTAACAACTCAACAGGCGAAATATTTCGAGTCTCAAGCAGCCGCACAAGTGAGTTCTTCGGGGGCACGCACTGAGCGGGACACCATATACAGTCGGTTTAAAAAGCTTGGGCCTACAGAGTTTGATGGACCGCCCAACCCTTTGCACGCCGAGGAATGGATAAAAAAGTTAGAGGAAATTTTTCAGATAATGGTGGTGACGGATGAACAAAAGGTTTTGTTGGCTACCTTTATGTTAAAAGGCGATGCTCGACGTTGGTGGGAGGTTACCAAACAAAGATTGTCTGCACCAATGGCAAATCCTGAAAATAATGATGCTCCTCCTATTCTTACAGTTATCACTTGGGCTATGTTTACCAAAGCTTTCCATGAAAAGTATTTCCCAAGGAGTTACCAAATGGGTCAGAGGCGGGAATTTTTGAAGTTGGAGCAGGGGAAGATGACGGTAGCGGAGTATGAAGCCCGGTTTACAACCTTATCCCGTTTTGCTTTGAATCTTGTTAGCACGGATGAAGACAAGTGCAGAATGTTTGAGGATGGGTTGAATATAGAACTTCGGCCTTATGTGGCAAATCAACGGTTAAATAATTTTGCGGATATGATCGAAGTGGCAACAAACTTTGAGCGGGATTTAGGGTTATTGAATGAACAACGGGAGCAGAATAAGAAAAGAAAAACTGAATCTACATCAGGTGGAAGGAACTTTGGCCAACAATCCATAAATAAAGGGAGAGGAACTTCTACTTTTCAGAGCCATGGAGGGAGTCAATCTCGAGGATTCCAATCTGGACAACGAGCCAATGTGTTAAAGCAACAAAGCCAAACGGGTTCTACTTTTTCTAGTGGTCGCAGCAATGCCCTTACATGTCATAGGTGTGGATCACCTGATCATTTTATTCGAGATTGTCCCGAACCAGAATCATTCCGTAGATGTTTCAGATGTGGGGATCCGGGACATTTGGCTTCAAGTTGTCCCAGAACATCGAGGTCTGCTTCATCTTCGGGTAGCATTCAGATGGGTGCAGGTACTTCTCAGGGTAAAAGTCAAAGCCGTGGTGGTGGTTCTGTTGGTAGACCTAAAGCACAAGGGAGAATCTTTGCTATGAATAAACAAGATGCACTTGCAACTCCAGATGTTGTCACAGGTATGCTCACTATTTTTGGTAAAGAAGCGCGCATTTTAATTGATTCTGGATCAACGCATTCATTCATAGCATTGACATTTACAAAGCATGTAGACCAACCCCCAAGTCCACTAGAATATACTATGGCCATTTCCACTCCTGCAGGAGAGACTCTATTAACTAGAGTTATATATCGGGACTGTAAATTTCGAATGGGCGATAAGGAGTTGTCGGTTGATTTGATGCCATTGAATATCACAGATTTTGATATAATCCTTGGTATGGATTGGTTATCTGCTTATCATGCCTCTATCGATTGTTTCCGAAAAGAAGTAACATTGCAGATTCCAAATAATCCACAACTGAAATTCCGTGGGGATAGAACTTCTGTTTGTATAATTTCTGTAATGAAGGCCAAGAAGTTGTTGAAAAAGGGTTGTCAAGGATTCCTTGCACATATTGTCGATAGTAGCAAAAGTACACCGCGGGTGGAGGATATACCAATAGTATGTGAGTTTTCTGATGTGTTTCCCGAGGAATTACCAGGGTTGCCAGTGGATCGAGAAGTTGAGTTCTCTATTGAGCTTCTGCTAGGTACACAACCAATTTCAATTGCACCTTATCGTATGGCTCCTGTAGAATTAAAGGAATTAAAAATCCAATTGGAAGATCTATTGGAACGAGGATTTATCAAACCTAGTATTTCTCCTTGGGGTGCTCCAGTTTTGTTTGTTAAAAAGAAAGATGGTACGATGCGGATGTGTATTGACTACCGTCAGTTGAATAAGGTGACTATCCGAAACAAATATCCTTTACCGCGTATTGATGATTTGTTTGATCAATTGCAAGGGGCGACAGTATTCTCTAAAATTGATCTTAGATCGGGATATCATCAATTGAAAATAAAGGAAGAGGATGTTCCGAAGACTGCTTTTCGTACAAGGTATGGCCATTATGAATTCCTTGTTATGCCATTTGGTCTAACGAATGCCCCAGCTGCTTTTATGGATTTGATGAATCGAGTGTTTAAGCCATATCTTGACTCCTTTGTGATAGTATTTATTGATGATATTCTTATCTATTCTCGAAGTAAAGAGGAACATGCAAGGCACCTTCGAATCGCATTACAAACTTTACGTGAAAAGAAGTTATATGGAAAGTTAAGTAAATGCGATTTTTGGCTAGACTCTGTTGTGTTTTTGGGACATGTTATATCAGGGGATGGAATTTCTGTTGATCCTAAAAAAATAGAGGCAGTGACAAATTGGGAGAGGCCGACTAATGTGACTGAAATTCGCAGTTTCTTGGGTTTGGCTGGTTATTACCGCAGGTTTGTTCAAGGATTTTCTTCTATTGCCGTTCCTTTGACCCGATTAACTCGAAAAGGGGTAAAATTTGTGTGGTCTGAAGATTGTGAAAAGAGTTTTCAGGAGCTGAAGAAAAGGTTGACTACAGCACCAGTTTTATCTCTTCCTTCAGGTGATGATGGGTTTGTTATTTATAGTGATGCTTCTAGACAAGGATTGGGTTGTGTTTTGATGCAACATGGTAAAGTAATTGCATATGCCTCTAGACAGCTGAAGCCTCATGAATATAATTATCCCACCCATGATCTGGAATTGGCTGCTATTGTTTTTGCATTAAAATTGTGGAGGCATTATTTGTATGGTGTAACATGTGAAGTCTACACCGACCATCAGAGTTTGAAATATTTGTTCACGCAACGGGAGTTGAACTTGAGACAACGTAGATGGATGGAGTTAGTGAAAGACTATGACTGCACCATTCAGTATCATCCGGGTAAAGCCAATGTAGTAGCTGATGCTTTGAGTAGGAAATCTGCGGGCACTTTGGCTTCTTTGTGGGGCATACAAGAGAATTTACTTGCTGATCTACGTTCATTGCGGGTAAAACTTTCTGTTAATGGAGCCGTTCTACTAGCTAGCCTTACTCTTAAACCCCTTTTGGTAGATCGTATTCGAGAAATGCAACAATCAAATGAGGGTGTGAAAAACATTAAGAAAAAGGTTAGAAAAGGAAAACTGAAGGACTTTACAGTGAGGGATGGAAATGTTTTGTATTTTAGGAACCGGTTATGTGTACCTAATGATCCGTCTTTGAAAAGAGAAATTCTTGAGGAGGCTCATAGTAGTGCGTATGCTATGTATCCTGGCGGTACCAAAATGTATCATGACCTTCGAGAGAATTACTGGTGGGCTGGTATGAAGCGTGAAATTGCTAAATTTGTATCCGAATGTTTGGTATGTCAACAAGTGAAGATTGAACATCAGCATCCTGCAGGTTTGTTGCAACCTCTTCCTATTCCGGAATGGAAATGGGAACATATTACTATGGACTTTGTCCTTGGATTACCTCGAACCAAAACAGGAAATGATAGTATATGGGTAATCGTGGATAGACTTACTAAATCTGCACATTTCTTAGCCGTTAAAAACACATATTCATTGGATAAACTTGCTAGCATATATGTGGATGAAATTGTTCGACTTCATGGCGCCCCAGTTTCTATTGTTTCAGATAGGGATCCCAGATTTACTTCACGATTTTGGCCTAGACTTCAAAATGCTATGGGTACTTCTCTGAAATTCAGTACAGCGTTTCATCCTCAGACTGATGGACAGTCCGAGCGTACAATCCAAACTTTGGAAGATATGTTGCGAGCTTGTGTACTTGATTTCCGGGGTAGTTGGGATCAATATTTGTCTCTTATTGAATTTGCTTATAACAATAGTTATCACTCAAGCATTGGCATGGCACCATATGAAGCATTGTACGGCCGAAAATGCAGGACTCCAGTGTGTTGGGGTGACGTGGGTGAAAGGAAGTTGGTAAGCAAAAAGGAGTTTCTAGGCCCAGAATTAGTAAAAGTTACTATTGATAAGGTAAAAGTGATTCGGGAACATCTGAAGGTAGCGCAAAGTCGACAAAAAAGTTATGCTGATACGAGACGAAGAGACTTGGAGTTTAATGTGGGCGATCAAGTATTTGTCCGAGTATCACCATTGAAAGGGCGGTTGAGATTCGGTAAAAAGGGCAAGTTAAGTCCAAGATATATCGGGCCTTATGAGATTGTGAAACGGGTGGGCGCGACAGCATATCAACTAGATTTACCTTCGGAATTGGCTAAGATGCATGATGTTTTTCACATATCCATGCTTCGTAAGTGCAAAGGAGATTCATCTAATGTGGTTCCTCAATCGGTGGAGTTGAAAGATGATATGACCTATGTGGAACAACCAATTCAGATTTTGGATCACAAGGAACAGGTCCTTCGTAACAAAACCATACCACTAGTAAAAGTATTGTGGAGGAGTCGTTCAACAGAATATGCAACATGGGAAGCTGAAATTGATATGCGGAAGCAATACCCTCATTTGTTTGGAAACGGTAAGTAAATTTCGGGGACGAAATTTTATTAGGAGGGGAGAATTGTAACACCCATTCCGAGCATGCATGTGCATCGCATATGTCATTTAATTTTATGTTGCATAGGTCATGCTATTTGATACACGTGTTGTGTTATTATTCGCATATCATTCATTAATTATTTATCGATACATGATTTAAGTTTGAGGGTTTAATTAAGTTAATTAAAAGAGATTGACTTGGTATGTGGAATGAATGGTAAGGATGAGACATGGCTCATTTGAACCATGCACCCAACCTCATGGGATAAAACTTCCCTTAAATCTTCCTTAAGAAGCTTTCTACTATTTTTCCACCCCTCCACCGTTCTTTTTCCTGTATAACGTAGAGAGAGAGTGAAAGAAGAAGAAAAAGAAGAAGAAGAAGAGAGGAAGGAGAAGGTGAAAGAATTAGGGAAACATAATTGAAGGTAAACCCTATATTATGCCTAATTTATGATTTGGGTTTGATCAAACTTGTATATACCTGCATATTCTTGTAGTTTTAATCCCAATTAGAACATAGGAGAATGGATTTTAACCTAGCAAATTCGTGTGGCTTATGGGTATGTTAATTAGGGCTTGAACTTGACTGAATCTGTCCTGTTCTTGACGAATTTTTCTCACAAACTTTCCGACCTTGTAATTTTCTGAAATTTTTACTGGAGATGGTTATGCATGTCTAGTTGATTGGGTAAAATTTTCAGAATTTATTTCAAAGAGGAGAAAATATTAAAAATCACGCACCGAACTGCTGCTGTGAAACTCGTATTGCTGACTGCACTGACACAAGTTGGAAAAACAGTCATATCTCCTAGCTCGAGACTCGAAATCGCATTCCGCCTTCTTTGCTGAAAACTAGACTTGTAGGGATTTCCAACGGTGCAATCCGTGCGCTGTGGTTATGCCCGAGCAATAACAGATTTTCTGTTAAAGTTTACCCAAAATCTGTCTCTGCACCAGTTTTAATGTTACGTTAAGTTATAATCGCGAGGCCGTAGTAAGGTTACCCGAACTCCGTTTTTGATGAATGACCTGTCGTTTCGAAGAGGAAGAAGTTTACTTTTCAATGGTTCAAGTTTCATTCTTCAATTCATGGTTCTGTAATGGATATGGTCAGAAGCGTACATGTTGGTCATGGACTAAGCCTTATTCTTAGAAATTCTTGTATTAAATCTCATTGAACACATCATCCATCATTTTACTTGCATTATAACATGAGTTGGGTATGAAATATTCTAAGTATAGTGTCATTTATATTCTAGGATCGGGGGACGAGTCTCCACCTCAAAGTTGAGAAGGAGGCCTTTCGCTTTTGACTTTTGAATCTCTAAGGTGAGTGTGCTATTTCATTGAAGTTGGCTTGCTAAAAATCAACTTATACTTTTTCTGCGAATGTTGGGAAATTTTTAACTGTTGTGGATATGGATCAAGTTGCTTGAAAGATGGTTTTAATTCAAGAGCATGCCATAGCTGTATTATTGGTTGGAATTGTCTTCTTCTTGATGTACACAAGAAGGGTATAAATTGTCTGTTTGCTGTACACAAACAGGGTATAAATTGTTGAAAGTACCCTGTTCACAGGGTCACGGTACCGTCATAACTCCTGGTTGCGAGGGAAGCAACCCTATGGCTTCTTGAAATACTGTGTTTACTTAATGGTTTGTGAAAAATGAATTGTTTCTTGCTAAATATGATTGAAGCATTACTCGATCCATGTTTGCTCATGTAAACTGTTTTATGCTTTCTGCTTGAATGAAGTAGTAACACTCACAATCTTTTCAGGTATCTGAAGTAGAGTTTTGGTCCACTACTGGTCTGGCAGGCTGTAGGAGCGGGGTCGAGGGTTGGCTCATAGTCCTTTTGGCGTGACACTTTTTGTGATATCAATTTTTGGAGAGTTGTCGTATCATATGTGGATGCAACTCATTTTGTATAGCTCTTGTAAATTTTACTTTGGAAACCAAATGTAATCTATTTAGTCTATTTTGCCTTGAGTTTATGGAATGAATCTTATTAAAGTTGTTGCTTAACTTTCTTTAAGGCAGTTTATGATAATCCCCTAGAGCGGGTCGTTTCATATATATATTGGAGCCTCAAGCAAATAATCGGAGCCGTTCAACTTGTTTAAAATATGTTTTTAAGAGTTCCCATAAAAAATCAACTCATTTTGATATCGGTAAAGGCTTGATCGGCTCATTCAATTTTATCCTGCAAAATTTGGCAGGAATCAACTAAATAAGCCGATCAAGCCCTTACCAATATCCAAATGAGTTAATTTTTTAAAGGACCCCTTAGAAATATGTTCTTATAAATATATTAAATGGCTTTGATAATTTGCGTAAAGGCCCCACTTGGGGTTTCAAAAAATGTATTGCCAAATGTATTGTCTCTAGAACCGGATATATATATATATATATATATATATATATATATATATATATATCAAAACCTGTGCATATATGTAGTATTGATTAAATCTTAATTCCTTAATTAATCCATTATTTTATTTATAAAATAAAAAGAAATGAATGTTATCTATCACTGAAAGAGGTAACCGAACGTCTAAACCTAACACGTGTCACCTTTACGTGACCCATTGCAGGAATTGCATTATTAATTTATAGGCAATTATGGATACATTGAAGGTTGTAAGAGAAAATGACGAGACAAATCCAATGATGTAAATCATCTTCCTAAAATATACTCCAATAATTGCATAGTGTCTCCTGATCAGTTTGCATGCTTCACGGGATAAATCTCTAAGGTTATGAGTTTGAGTGGTGGCAACTACGAAGTGCAAATTATTTTTACCATTTGGCATTTAGTGACGAAAAAATTCGTCGCAATGAGAATGTATTGGCGGCAAATTTTTTTCGTTGTTGATAGGAATAATCAGCGACGAAACAAAAAAAAATTTCGTCGCCAGGGTCTTTAGCGACAAGGATAAGACGACGAATGGGCACAACGATTTTTTTTCGTCGGCAATGCTTATGGCAACGAAAATGAGCTAATTGGCGATGAATTTTTTTCATCGCCATAGACCAATTTTGTTGTAGTGCCGGTTCAAAGCTTGGACTACTTGGGCTGAATCACCTTCCACAATGATACCTGAGCAAGCCGCCTGTAAAAGGCTTGGAGACCATACCCAATACACTGCCCAGAAATAATCAGCGACGAAAAAAATATTTTCGTCACCAGGGGTCTTTAGCGACAAGGATAAGACGACAAATGGGCACAACGATTTTTTTTCTTCGGCAATGCTTATGGCGACGAAAATGAGCGAATTGGTGATGAATTTTTTTCATCGCCATTGACCAATTTTGTTGTAGTGCCGGTTCAAAGCTTGGACTACTTGGACTGAATCACCTTCCACAATGAAACCCGAGCAACGATCCTAATCCTAGCCGCCTGTAAAAGGCTTGGAGACCATACCCAATCCACTGCCCAGATGGTTACGGGCGACAATGCCAACTCCAACGACTCCACCGTTCTTGTTTACAGCTCCATATATCGACATTCCACTTGATAAAACCATATCGAGGGGTACTGTGAAATAATCCTGTTCGGTTTAGAGAATTCTGTTTGAAAAATGAAAATTGAAGATGTAAACAAAATTCTAAACCGTTTTCTCTCATCAATTTGCATGTCTTGATATGTAAAACCAATGACACAGATTAAAAAGGAAAACGGCAACATCGATCTGAGCATACCGCCGGTGAGACTAGGGGAGGAGGAACAAGTGGACTATGAAGCCGTTACAATTGCTCTCAGAAAAGCCATTCGATTGAATCGTGCAATTCAATCGAAAGATGGTCATTGGCCAGCTGAAAATAGTGGCCCGAATTTTTTCACCCCTCCCCTGGTAAGTAGTACTTTTGCTAATACGAGTAATATGTATAGTTACGTTACTGATCCTGTGGTTTGCAATGACAGATATCATTCATTTTTAGCCTTTATTGAGAACATCAAACACGCCGAGAACTATATGTATTGGAGATCAGTTAATATGTTTTCGAAACATTTCTATGTTGCAAAAAAAAAAAAGAGAGAGGTTCCAATGCAGTATTTCAAACTTTGTAGTTACCATTTTTCACTATCTTAAATGTGTTTCGGGAAAAAGACAATTGATAATCCGATGAACATGGTTGGGGTGGGGGATATACGTACGTGACAAGTTTTAAGAAACTTAATTGTCTTGATCATTCAAGCATATCCGAGAAGGGCCAAAAATGGGGCTAGACTAGACGGTCCAGTCCTCTTGCACAAAAAAAAAAAAAAAAAGAAAGTGAAATAACGTATCAGTTATTGTGTTTCTTTCAATAACTGATATCCGTCGATTCATCTTTTTCCTTGTTGACAGTATGATCCAGGATGTACACAAAATTCTATAATTAATTCATTAAGTAGAAAATAACATAGCTCAGTCACACCAATAAACTTGACAACTATCGACTGGAATTTGCAGCTCATTGTCCTATACATCAGCGGAGCAATCAACACCGTCTTAACAGCAGAGCACAAGAAGGAAATGATTCGGTACCTTTACAATCACCAGGTATATAGTGATAAAAAAATTATTGCGAGCGAAAATTCAAAACAGCAATGTTACGGACACAGTTGGATACAAACAATTCCTGACAGATTTGTGTCAGAAATTGTTTGATGCATGCACTGTAGGACCCATACGTCAATCATTATGGACGTAACTGTGTTGATCAGACCTGTGTGCGCAACTCTATGCCTGTACCGTAGTTTTATGTCAATAGATAGTCTTTGAACGTAGATATATTTTTTGCACAGATCACGGCATAAGGGTCAATCTGGATTCCACACAAACAATCCAAACCGTTCGCTAAATTTAAAATATTGATTCAAGTAGCCCTGTTGATAGCATCGCAATCGGATAACTATAATTACTTGATCAAATGTTCTAAATTTACATTCAAATTATAGATCCAAAAATTTAAATGAAAAGTTTAAAAAATGAATCAAGCACTTATAGTTATCTAGTTTAGCTAATTTTTTGTGTAGCCACTCGAAACGATATTGTAAATTTAATAAACGACTTGAATCGTTTGTTTGGGCTTTGAAGTGGGCCCCACATGCACTATGATCTGTGCACAATCTGTGTGCACAAAATCTTTGCACATAGTCGGGTTGTAATTTCGAAGGGCAATGCTACAGACATACAAGGGATGCACAAATCCTGACACATGTTCGAAATTGTTGTCCGATGCACGTGAGTTCCAAATTGAAAGTAAGTAGGAGAACTTAAATAGACGTGCTCCCCACATTGATGGTTGTGATATTTTGGAAAAATAACAAATCAAACATATCCGAAAAACTAATGGAGAAACCAAATCAAACAAAAAAAAAAACCTGAATAAGACAGACCAAAATATCACAACCATCAATGATCGTCGGGTTGTGGTTGGGTCCTTCGGGCCTGCCACACAACAACGGGATGATGTTGATGGCCAATAAGAATAAGTCATGAGGTCGTCGATCCTGTCCATTTAGGATTTTATTTTGAACTCAACATTCTGGAGTGTACAATGTTCCTACATTTCCTTTTCTCCCACTTCAATGTTCCGAGAAAAGAGGGCCAAAATGTGTTCAAAAAGGTTAGCAATTCCCTTTAATTTGGGGTGAGTATATATATAATTAAGGAATAAGTATTCAAATATAGATATGAATAATAACAAAGGACAAAATGAGTCATTCAACTAATCTAATGATGTGAACAAAAGTATTCAAATTGACTAGTTAAGATGAGCACCTAAATAAGTCCTCTAAAAAAGATGCCAATTTAATTTGTATGACGGCCCACATACATAGAACATTTTCTGACACATCTGCGTACTTTACCGACAGACGAAAACACACAGATCCTGACATATGCGTTTGAGGCCCACACTCATAGAACGGATTCCAACAGTTGTGCACATTCATTATGTCCATAGCATTTTTCATTTCAAAAATCCATGTTTGTGATCTGTTGTCTGAATTCATGAATTAATGTCTTTTAACTCTTATTAACCAATCAAATTTGTTGATGCAGAATGATGATGGAGGATGGGGATTCTACGTAGGAGGTCATAGTACTATGATTGGCTCGGCACTTAGCTACGTTGCGTTTGTTAGGAAAAGGGCCTTATGATGGAGAAAACATGGAAATGGAAAGGGCTCGGAAATGGATACTTGATCATGGTGGCGCAACTGCGATACCATCGTGGGGCAAAACCTATCTTTCGGTAAACCTTACTAAACCTGGTTTTCTTAACAATTTGTGGCAAAATTTTACCCTGTAAGATCTGTCAATTTTTTGGCCTCTTTTTTTTTTGGATCCAAGAGGGAAAGTAACCACCGCACCAAAAGGTGCATGTGGATACCCCTCTTTCAAGGTCTCATCATAGACACCTGTTACGACATGTCTTGTTTGATTGGAAGAGCTCATTGCGGTTCACTTCTCACTTATCCTATTTAGAGTTGCCACTTGATTTTAGGAACCAATAGACGACAAAGGTCGAGATTCTGGATTCGGGTGGCCAAGGGTACGATGAGAGAAATGTGTTAGGCACCCCTCTCTGCCCAACCAAAAGGTTGTAGCTAAGTG
Source organism: Rhododendron simsii (assembly GCA_014282245.1). Classification (NCBI taxonomy): domain Eukaryota; kingdom Viridiplantae; phylum Streptophyta; class Magnoliopsida; order Ericales; family Ericaceae; genus Rhododendron; species Rhododendron simsii. The sequence continues at coordinate 42,915 of WJXA01000491.1, read as the reverse complement.
TTTGACATAAAGTTTTTTAGTTTATTCCATTGATTTTGTAAGTACGTTTTAATTAGTCATTATACAGATATGGGAGAGAACAAGTAATAAGTCCACAAACAGGGGAGAGAACCCAACAGGTGAAACATGCAAAAAACAAGAAAACAGAGTTTCTGGCGATCGACAAAAAAAACAATAAACTGACTGAACATAGCTTGTGCACAAGGTAAAACAACTGGAAATCAAAACCAAGAGGCAGGCAGATTAGTGTCTGGATCACTAACAGACCCTTGCCATCAAATTGATTTCTTAGAAGAGAGTTTAAACCAAAGAGGATAAAACGTGAAAGTGGGTTGCGATTGATCATTAGGATGGGTTGTTTTTAATTCTTCAGTTACGGTTTCTCCCTTTGTATATTGGAATAGATACCGATACACATCTAACTCTTACGTTTGTAATCTTATTTTGTTGCTTTAAAGTCTTAAAATCTAGTAGTTTAGAACTGCACATCAAACAACAATTGAGCGAATCGGACGGCTGAGCGTTGGCACCATTATATGCTTGTCTTTGTGACAATATTGTTTGAAAGGACATGAATTATTTAAACATTAAAGTGTGTATAAGTTATGTTTTGCAGGTTCTTGGAGTGTACGAATGGTCAGGATGCAACCCATTAACCCCTGAGTTTTGGCTTTTCCCTTCGTTTTTCCCCTACCATCCAGGTGAACTGAATATTGATTTATACTAGTAGTAACTTCAAAGCCACTTTTGACTCAAGCCATTATGTGGTTTGGCCTGAATTTAATTTTATCCTTCGTGTAATTCAGGGAAAATGTGGTGTTATACTCGCACAACTTACATGCCAATGTTGTATGGAAGAAAGTCCGTGGGGCCGATCACGGAACTTGTCAAATCATTGAGACAAGAAATTCACCCACAGCCATATGAGGGGATAGACTGGAATAAAGCACGCCATAGTTGTTGTAAGGTTGGTGCATAAATTCTCATAATATTTCAAGAAACATTCAAGTACAGCAACTTGGAAATCAATTTGGTTCTAAATTTCAATGCAGGAGGATGTGTATTATCCTCACACATTCATCCAAGATCTGCTTTGGGATGGTCTTCATTATGTGAGCGAGCCAATCATAAATAGGTGGCCGTTTTCCAAGATTAGAGAGAAAGCACTTCGAAAAGCAATCAAGCACATGCGGTATGGAGCAGAAAGTAGCAGATACATTACTATAGGATGCGTAGAAAAGGTGAGTATATGAGTAATGCAAATAAGTAATGAAGTGAACATAAAAAGGGAATGAAGGAATGAAGGCGTTCTTCCCGTAACACACATACACTCTTTATGCGGGTGTACTTTCGGGCCACCTTCTTATCCAAGTTGATATAAACTCGAAAAGAGAAAGGCCTTCATCCTTTTAACTTCAGTAAGCAAAAATGCCAAGTCTAGTTGTAGTTCTCTAGTCTCTGGGCCTGGATGATATACCACCGTCTAGATAGACTAAATGAATCTTTAAAAAATGAAAATGAGAAAAGGTACTTCTCCGTGCACAGTAATTTTGCTGTTAACAAGTCGTGAGAAAAGGTACTTCTCGAACTTTCATAATGGAACCAACTTTCTAGTACTGCTAGAATCGATAACATTTGTAAGGACTCCACTTTACGATCTCATGTGTCAAAGCATTGTGATTCTTATTTAAATGGGTGTTTATTGCAACACAGAGTTTACAAATGATGTCTTGGTGGGCAGAGGACCCTAATGGTGATGAGTTCAAGTATCACCTTGCCAGAGTTCCTGATTACTTGTGGCTTGCAGAAGATGGAATGAAAATGCAGGTCCACATTACAAAATTATAGTGTTGGATGTGCTTGTTTGATTGTCAATTGTATTTGTCCCAAACATAGTACTGGGTAGTATGTACTCATTTGCTCACTTGTGATTTCGATTGCAGAGTTTTGGTAGTCAGTTATGAGATTGTGCTCTTATGACTCAAGCCATTATGGCAAGTAATCTTACGGATGAATATGGAGACACTCTTAAAAGGGCGCACTTTTTCATAAAAGAATCACAGGTATCTTTCAATTCATTGGAAGAAAATTAAAAATTTGTACAACTTCTTCAACTTATGCATTTTCCGTTACTAAATATGAAGATCAAAGAAAACCCTGCTGGGGATTTCAAGAAAATGTATCGTCACTTTAGCAAAGGGGCATGGACTTTTTCCGATCAAGATCAAGGTTGGGCTGTCTCAGACTGCACATCTGAAGCATTGAAGGTAATTTTAGTCTTATTAGCTCCACGACACTATAACAAGAAAGATTACTTGAAATTCAAAAGAGCGATTTTCTAATCAGCTGACTATTCTCCAGTGTCTATTACTACTTTCGAAAATGCCACCGGATGTTGCAGGAGAAAAAGTGGATGTTGAGCGACTATACGAGGCGGTGGACATCCTCTTGTACTTACATGTATGAAAAATATTGTATCTCAGTAGTTTTTTGATGTTTTGACTAGAACCGTAACTCTTTATGTCATTTAATTCAGAGTCCTAAAAGTGGTGGTTTTGCTCTTTGGGAACCAGCAGTTCCACAGCCATATTTTGAAGTAAGTTGTTCAATTGTTTTAAATTCCTAGAGTAGTGTATATACAAGTAAAACAATAAGAAGTTAAACAATACTTTGTTTTCTTTTCTCTCGGTAGTTCCAAATTACAATAGGTTACTCAAACAAGACCTTGTTTGGAGTCTAATGGAATATTGTTGCGCTTTTGTTAATCTATTTACGATACAATTTGAAACCTAATTGCTTATTTGGTCTCTCACCTTTCCCTTTTTGTTCAGATGTTGAATCCTTCCGAACTTTTTGCAGACATTGTGCTAGAGAGTATGCTCTTGTGCTACTTCTTTCATTATGTTAGGCTATTAGCGCTGAAAAAATTTCCATAGCTTGAACATTTATATTGGAATCTAGGCACGTCGAGAACACTGCATCCATAATTGAAGGTTTACAATTGTTCAAACGCGTATACCCAATGTATCGAGCGAAGGAAATAGAAACTTCTGTGAAAAGAGCAATGTGTTTCCTCGAAAAGAGACAGCAGCCTGATGGTTCTTGGTGGGTTCATTTTCTTTTGAACTAACTTGAGCATATCATAAATGGATACATCATTTGGGTGTTTTTTTTTTCAGAGACATGCTAAAATGCATAAGAGTTGTGACTTAACCAAAAGCATTATAAACATCCACAGGTATGGCTTCTGGGGAGTTTGCTTCATCTATGGTACATTTTTCGCGCTAGGAGGGTTGACTACTGCTGAGAGTACATACAAAAATAGTCAATCAATTCGTAGAGGTGTTCAGCTTTTGCTTTCCATACAAAATGAGGAAGGTGGCTGGGGAGAGAGCCATGAATCATGCCCATCTATGGTAACAAACCTCCTCTAACATCTTTTTCTCCATTAGGTTGGCTCTAATGGATAATTTAGCACATACTGCCTCCGTCTTTCGTCCCCGATCCAAGCAAGTATTTCCTGATCCGATAAGTAATTGTTAAAAACAATTAATGACTTGGTTTCTATTTAATTATGTAATTGTTATTGTTAAAAACAGAAATACATACCGCTGGAAGGAAATCGAACGCATTTTGTACAGACATCATGGGCTATATTGGGTCTCATTTATGCTGGACAGGTGAGTTACTTATTATTTTTTTTTTTCATGAATTACAACGTTTTCTTTTCCAATTTTATTTATTTATTTATTGATTTATAGTGCATAAATAGCCTTCTCAAGAAATAAATTTTGTTTTGCGGTAAATGGGATTGCTTTTGTAAAGTGTTTTCAATATCTAGCCTATATCATTAATTTTGTGGAAAACCGAAAATTTGCCCCTAAAATTTTTTCGTTTAGAAAGGCACTTGATACAAACACTTGGGCTTACCTTTGAAAATCGGCTTTGAAAAAGAAGAATATATATATATATATATATATATATATATATATATATATATCCAAGAGCTTAGAGCGTCTCCAACCCTTGACTTCAAATTGGAGATGGCAAATTTTTTTTTTAAAAGCTTACATGGCATTTTGGCATCTCTAATTTGACATCAAAGTCTCCTCTCCAACCCTTATGCCAAAAAAATAGATCTCATAAACTTAAAAGAAAAATTTTTCAAACGTGTACACTGTTTGAACTCAAACAGTAAGTTTTGGAACTTCCCAACGATGAAATTTTGAAAATTGGCATTTGAGGTTGGGGCTGTCAAAATTGGCATGTGGGTAGGTCATGCCAAAGCCACGTCAACTTTGGCATAAGTGAAAGCAGATGTGTTGGATTAAGAGTTGAGGCCAAAAGTGATCGTTAGCTTGTCCACCTCAACTTTGACATCTCCTATTGGAGGGAGATGCAGATGCTCACATACAAAAGGTCAATTCAGTTGATGTGGAACATTAATTTGGATCGTCACACTCTACAATTGACATCTACATCGGTCCACTCTATTGACATTGACACTACTATGATAGTCCTTTCTCTTTTGGCGGCTCGACTCATCTATCAGTCTACCTAATTCAAGTGCCTTACAGCTAAGAGGTTGCCTCATTTTGCAACTCATATCGCAATATGGGGGGCTAAATTTAATATCAATTGATACCCTTGTCTAGAATTCATCCCTGAAAACTACTCACTATGTCTCATTTTGTCGTGCCCTTATTACTTTTTGTGATGTCCCAAAATGATGTGCTTGTTTCAAAACTTTTCAATTTTTTTATGTCCATATTACTATTTTACCCCTCATTTCTCCCTCCCAAATTCAAATTATGAAATTTATTTGAAAGAAAAGCGGAGCAAATTAATAACATGAAAAGAAAGTTGACAAAAAGTTATAAATTGCAAAGGGGTAAAATGGCAAAATTGACACAGAGTCAATGTAACTATTTTCTCTCCTTAAATTATGTGAAAGTCAAAATAGACACATGCAATAAATTGGGACAGAGGTAGTATCTTGCAAGGGAAGAGTGCCCATGATCTTATACACGCGAGACCAAGGCCATACTTTGCAGATGTGAGACATTTGGATCGTAACAATGCACATAATTAGATCTTGTTCGATATATATAATTCAAAAATTTACCTTTTTTCTTGACTTCTCTTTTAACTAGGCTAACAGAGATCCTACACCATTGCATAAAGCTGCCAAATTGCTGATCAATGCACAAATGGAAGACGGCGATTTTCCGCAACAGGTAATATTAATTGTATAAACTATGCAAGTGAATTGATTCTTACACTCCCTCTTTTATCTAAAAGCATTCCTTTTTTTTTTTGTTTGCATTCATGGGAATTACAAGACTACCCTTTCATGTGTGAAGAAAATAATGTGTGACAGCAGTTTTGTACTAAGACAAAGACATAAAAAATGGAGTGCACAAAACTGAAATCTAAGAAAAAAAAATATTTATTAATTTTTACACTCCCCTTTTATTCAAAGAAACCTATATATTTGTGCTGTTGTTTCTAGGTTTTGATAGTTAATATCTGTAAGTGCGAAATTACAATTAAGGGCAAAGCGCGCAGCAGTGTACAAAGCTGTCCAATTGAGGGGCAAATGTGTCCAAATTGCTCCAAAATTAGGTTCTCATTTCAATAATAGATCTACGCAATACTTTTCCAAAAAGATTAGTCTCTAAAATCATAAAGAAAAATACAGTTTCTTATCGTGTTCATTATTGGTCGAAGAATGTTCTCATGAAGATTAAATTTATGTTTCGGTGTACTCTCTGGAAACTCGGTTTTTTCTTAGAAAAAAAAAAAGATAACATGTTTAGGAATCTATTTGGCAAATAGTTTCGAAGTTTTTGCGAAAATGAGAATTACTATAATACCATTCCTCTCCTAACCTTCAAGCTATGTACCCTCACAGGAATTAACTGGAGCCTTTATGAAGAATTGCATGCAAAATTATACCCTATACACAAATATGTTTCCCACGTGGGCACTAGGAGAGTATCGCAAACACGTATGCTCTTCTTCCCCAAAAACATAACCTCGAAGGCAGTATACGCATTGCGTCTATACGTTTGAAACAAGATAGCCAGTAGAGTGAGTACGTCGACAAGGGGCCAAATACCATGTGAATGATCTGAGTTTGAATGTATCTATGATCTTCCTTCTTGTGTTTTTGAAGGTGTAGTTAACAGAGCAATGCAGAATAAATATAGTTTATAAAGCATGTGTTTCAAGGTGTATTTTTTTGTCAAAAGCAATGTATCCGACTTAATTGTGTGAAAGTTCTATGTAATCTCTCTCTCTCTCTCTCTCTCTCTCTCTCTCTCTCTCTCTCTCTCTCTCTCTCTCTCTCTCTCTCTCTCTCTCTCTCTCTCCTGCAGACAATAGGAACCTGGAAAGCAACGTTTTGAACATCATCCAGGCCAAAAAAGAGACAATGACTGGAAAACGTAAGAAACAAATGATGGAACTTAATGATTGCTTAACGAGTAGAAATAAATAAGGTGTTACAAAAATTGCGATATGATCGGAAATTCAAGAGTACAATTCCATTAACAATATAAACAAATTACAGATTATATGTTACATGAACAGAAAATGGAATGTATATAAAATTGTAACACCAAACCGATCCCAGAATCAATTTCCTTAAAAAAGATTCACCGTTTCACAGTTGAGGGTTAGAGGTTGACCGGCGTCTGTCTCTGTAACTAAACAGTCTCCCAGGATAGAATGATTAGACCACAGCTATCGGAACATCACCGGACAGCCACCTTGGCCAACTGAATGCTATGTCAGCCTCGATCTCCCTCACAAGAACGTGAACTCGTGAGTCACTTCTAAAAACGGGATGTTGAATATATACACCTCAGGTGGCCCTTGTAACAGTCCGAAATTGAATTCGAGGGCCATGAATAAGCAACAATGAATTGGGGAAAAACTGCTGAAATCAATACATGATTCAATTCTGCCAAAAATCATACATTATGGGCTATAACTTGCTGAAAAACTGCTGGAAATCTGAGGGACTCGTCCAGATACAGTGGACCCGAAAGAGGGACTTTTCGGTTGCCTCGGTGATTCTCCGTGTGCCCCAATTTCCATTCACTAATCTGAAAAATTTCCAACATAAGTTACCAAATGCATAAACAGAACAAGACAGTAAAAATATTCGTAATTGAAGTGAGCAATGTAATGTGATCGATCCTGGTGCAACAGAAATCCAGTCCACATAAGAAAGTTCAATTATGCTTACCCGATAATTAATCTCTAAGTACATCGATTGACTTCCTAAAATATGGCTGACAAGCTGATGATCATCTTCAACGTCAACAAAATGCCTGCCAAACGTCTTTTCTGAAAGATTCTAGCTCGCGTAGGAATATAAATATTTACTATGTTTCAAATTTTCAATATCAACCCACAATCAATTTATAAACCCAATCAATCACCGGAAAGCAATAAACATAAGAACACCAAGATATAGGTGGAAAACCCTAAACGGGAAAAAACCAGGGGAATGAATCAAACACTATAAACATTGTGTAGTTACAAGTAATCTTACCGTACGATTTGAATCCTCACAATCGAGCCTCAGACTTACTTGCCGAGTCCACGTTCATTACACCCAGTGCTTGACCGCCGCTGCCTTGAATCCATAAGCCATCTGTTTGCCTCCCGAAAATTCACCGAAAGACTTTAACTTGCCTATGAATCTTCCTTAGGGCTTTTCTCAAATAAGTTGAAGAAGATATTGAAACCTCTTGAAGATGACTTGTATGCTCAATGATCCATCAATCCCATTTTACTCCAAGATCCAAAGTAAAAACCCTCCTTTCTCTAAGTCTGATGTGAATTGCATATGTCGTGTTCGGGAAAAACAATCCTGATGGCCTTGTATTTAAAATAGGCTACTTAATCATATTTTGAAAATGGGATCTCACGGAATATTGCCATATTCCCTTGATTGCCAATCTTCATTGATTTTCTTCAACCCAAAAACTTAGCCTCTAGATTACACATTATTAATTGATTTCCTTCCACTTTCTAAATAGACACTCTAAAAATAAAAACAAATGAATTACAACTTGATAAATAGGGATACAAATAAATGTGTATTCACTACAAGAAAGTCGAGCAATGCAAGCAGCCAAAAGCATTGTGGAATGGTCTACAAAGCGCTAGTATAGCCCAACACGACCTATACCAATGCTTGAGCAATGCGCTGGCGTAGAGGCGCTACTATAGCTCTATGCCAGCGCTTTTTGTAGGTGCTGGTATAAATTTATTTTTACCAACGCTTTCTTTCCCAATGATTTTAAGCGCTAGTATAACATAATTTTTACCAGCACTATGTTCCCCAGCGGTTGCAAGCGCTGGTGTAGACCTGAATGCACCTGGCCACTTCCACACTTTTACCAGCGCCTAAAAGCGTTATTGTGGGTTCAGTTTTTTTTTTCCTTATAAATAAAGAATTACTACTCCAATTTCAACTACATCCTAACTATAACAAATTATACTAGCCACTTTCCCGGCCCATCACATTTCGGTTCACTAACTTTTTTCAAATAACTCAAAAACCAAAATAATTCATTTTTCATTGGAGAAACTAATACTCCATATATAAAATGTCAAAAGTAGGTCCATAACATTGTCAACATTCAAAAGTAGATCAAACATGCCAAAATATTACAATCCAACTACATTGCAGAAACTACATGGAATAGATAATTAATCGAAAGTCGACGGTGCCATCCTTAACAAGATCTTCCCAAGAGAGCTTTCAAAATGACAAGTTGAAATCATGATTTTTGCTAGAACATCTGATTACCTGCAATGCAAATGACGAAGAATAAGAACCAGTTTATCTTTTAACTCCTATGACAATTCATTCAAGTAAAAATGTTGGATAACCACAACTAATAGAAGCTTCAAAACGAAAAAGCAAATGAACTGGACAGTTGCACTGGACACAACAATCAAGGAATGAGATTCACAACAGCCAACAGGTAGCAGTTTTTGGGATTCCTATAGCTTTACCTACATGATGCACAAAACACAATAAATGTAGAAAACTGTAGCAGCAGCTAATTGCTGAACAGGAGCAGTGAACAGCAGCAGTAGCAATCAGCAATGAGATACACCACTTTGATATGAACAAATGTAACAACAGAAATGCACCACTTGATTTGAACTCCATATGCAGTAAAACAATTGATTGGCAGTCAGAATCAAAATTGTAGACAGGCCGTATAATCAAAACAGCAGTAGCAATAGCAAAACATCTTATACAGCGGACATGGGAATAGAAGGCAGCCATATCAAGCAGCTACGAATTGGACAGCAGGAGCATAACCATAAAACGATCAATAGAAACAGCAGTGAAGAGCAGCAGCAACCAAAAGGGCGTCGTGTCCACGTATTGGACACGAGGACATGACGGGGACACAGGGACACGGCGGGGACACGCCCAAATACATATTGGCCGGACACACTAGCAACTAATTTTCAGTTTCCAACAACATGAACTCGAATCGCAATTCTTGCAACCATATATATTCTAGGCAAATCAGATCAATTTTCAGCCATTAGAGTTCAATTTCAGCATCAACAAGGGTGATTAATTTATGCCTCTAAACAACATTTCCAGCAAGTGCAACTGTCATTTCTTGCAAAAGATACAACTATAGACTTACAAGGGCGCTATGATTTCAATTCCTATACAATGTAAGAATGTACCTCAATTAGAATATTCGATGTCATGACTTGCGTGCGATGATCGTTGATGTGCTTGTGGAGAAATCTGATCTAGGGAGCCATTGCATAAGTGAAACAAATGTAATAACCTGTAATCTAGCATGCCTCATCACGATAGCCATTTGTTCTTTTAAAGTGCTCATTTCAGCCACTTGAGATTGCACCTTGTCTTGTAGTATAGTTTGTTTGTCTCTCATTGAGGCTGAGCATGAATGAATTTGCACATTTCACACATGGACATAAGATTGTGCCCTCCTTTGACGCATTGAGAGAAGCAAAGTGCAAAAAGTCCATAATCCCTTGCAAATAGCTTTTGACGATCTACTCTTCGTCATCCAAGTCTTATCCATTGGTTTAGCATTAACTAAAACAATGTAGGAAAATAGGACATCCAAGTAAAAAGCGAATGAATTATCAATATGAATATCAATTAATCATCTTAGCCTACTATTTTGGGTATCAAGGCACGAAGAACATGATGGGTACTTTTATCTAATTCAATGGCGTACAACAACATAAGAAACATGTGGAACAATTCATTCAGAATTACTCAATCGCTTTACCACATTATTAAACTAGCTAGAATTAAATTAATCCTTGTGAAAAGTACCTCGACACAGTTCATTTGCTTGTACATCCAAGTCCTCCTCTGCCTTGTGAGGCTGCAACGAGGGATATGAGTTGGAAGGCCATGATGTTCTAGGCAAATGGTGAGGCTGTGAAGCTCTAGGCAAATGGGCAGTCTGCGAAGAACCATGTGGCTAAGTGGGTTGTGAAACCCCACATGATTGGGCACGATTTGGAGATCCATGTGAGAGACTAGGTTGTGAATGTTGCTCTATTTCGCAAGTAGTAAATCGTCTTTTCTTTGCCATGCCTATTCAAACAAACAATAGAATAATAAACAATAATGGGCATTAATGCATAAGAAGGCCGCATAAGCAAACTTCATGTGGCAAAGTCATACTCAGCTAACTGTCTTGATTATGTAGGCATGGCTCCTTGCTCTAGTTCTTTTACCAGCAAGGTCAAACATTTTGATGCATTTTGGATTAGTCATTCATAAAGTGTTACTAGTTCACATAATAACCAATACAAGTTCGCAAATGCTATCAATTTAACAAATTGCACAAAAACAAGGTGTTTCGAGTTTCTCAGACTGATTTCAAGCCCATTTTGGTCCACCAAACCTCAGAATCCGAAAGCAAGTATTCAAACAAAGTTGTAGAGGATCGAATCAGCTGTCCAACGCAATTTGAATCGAGTCTAACGGACATCGCATGTAAGAGTTATGCCCAAAATACAAACTGCTGTCTGGGAACAAAAACAGGACATCCAGATCTGGAATACAGATTGGATTATGGACGTTTCTGGGCATAATTTATGAGTATGAGTTTCTGTTCATATTTTTCCTAGATAGTAGACTCAAACACGGAACTTTTGGCGCAAGAATCAACCAAAACGGAGCTTTGTAGAGTCCTAGGGAATTTCTGCAAGATCTGTAAAAAAAACTTGAACCAGTCCGGCTAGGTGCAGAAAAGTGACGAAAATAAGGGATTTTCGAGGCCAAGCTTCAAACAATCAACAAGAGTAAGATCAACCACAATATCCACACATCACACTAACTCGAAAACACATAAAAGTAGTTAGATTTCCCTACCTCAAGCTTGAGAGCAAACCCAAAGCTTCAAACCCAAACCCTAGCTTCAAGTCTTCTAATAAACCTCCTCCAAGCAAGATTAACAACCTCAATGACTAGAAGTCAACCATTGGTGAAGGATTTGAAGGATCTTCAAGGGTTTGAGGTGTGTGAGCAAGATTTTAGTAAGAGAGTGGGTGAAAGCTCAGGAGAGAGAGAGAGAGAGAGAGAGAGAGAGAGAGAGAGAGAGAGAGAGAGAGAGAGAGAGAGAGAGAGAGAAAGAGAGCCAAGAGAATAGAGGGATGGCATGAGAGAATGGGGCTTAGTTCGGTGAAAAATGGTTAGAGTTCTAGTCAATGTCGTGTGTCAACGAACACCTCGGAGAAAATTTCTGCTGTACATTAAGTTGGAAATTCACCGAACTTATGTTGATACAGTTCCTGAACATATCTATCTAATGCTTACGGTGAAATATATATCCATGCTCTGTCACATAGGTTATTGAACTGAGTGTCACACACCTACTGTTGACCTGTGACCTACTCATGTGCGTTTTGCTGAATCAGCCAACTTCGCTTTGAATTATTTTTAGAATGATTTCAACAATCAAATAGCAGCCTAATAATCAAAAAACCCAACAAATCTCTGGCTATATATACATACACATGCCAATACAAGAAATCTCTATCTATAGAACAAAAAACTCGGTCATTTGGAACAAAGATAAAACAAGATTTGTACATGCAGAGCCGAAAACCCACCTGAATCACTACGTTGTACCTATTAATGTTGATTGAACTATACTATGATGTCAATAGGGAAAAAATTAAATCAATGAATAAACTAGAAAACTAAAATAGGGGTGCTCGGTTTCAAGAGCGCTGGCCGAACACGGCGTGGTTTGCGACCTAACAAACTACGCGAGCCTCACAACAAAGCCAACATAAATCCTATCCAAATAAAAAAAAAAAAAAAAGAAAAGGCGGTTTCATTATGGTGGTATACCAGCCGCCTGTTTTGAAACTTTCAGTTCCAATCGGCCGGTGGATGCTTGCATGCTTGAGAGAGAGATATGACTAACCGTTGGGAACGAACAAGGGAGGGCTTGGCGGACTGTGACACACGGAGTGGTGGGGATGGAGGCCGTTGAGAGAGACGGAGGAAGGAGCTGCAGGCAGGAGAGAGCGAGAGTGGGAGAGAAGCAGGATTAATTTGGGGATTTCTCTTCAGCGCCCTTTTGAGAAAGGCGCGAACGATTTTAGGGATTTCAAGTATTTGGGGATTTCCTTCACCGCGCGCGCCAACAGATTGTATTTTGGTGAATTAGGACCAAAAAAATTAAACGCCCTCGTATCAAGCAATACAAACAAATTCCAAACTTAATAAGCCAATTATATTTTAATAGTGGTCAATCTGAACCATTAGAATTTCATGTCTTACTGATTACTTCATTATCACCAAAACCGAAGATCATCGGATATCAGTGACCGCCTGATCGGACAATATTTGATACATCCCAAAGCATTAAAGTTTTGGATTGCAATACCCGCCCTCATCTGAGTCTTTTTTTATCGATCGAAACCGTCCATATTTTACATATCATGGAGTACATCATTCGTATAAAAAACGAAGTTAATCGAGTATCGTTAAACACTTGATCGGCCGTACAAACTCATTTTTTAACGAAATTGTGTGTCGATGAAGAAGTTTTTTAAATCTGATCGAGACAAATTTTTACCAGAATGCTATAATCAACAAGAAAAACAAAAGCAACGGTCTGGATCGTCGTGATTGTGTTGCGGTTGAATGACTACAGTATGTTCAAGTATAACACAAGATTTAATTTGTTAACAATTATATTGAATGTATAGAATTTAAAGGCAATTACCAACTCAATTTTTATTGTGGTCGATCTAATCCGTTAAGATTTCATGTCTCACTGATTTCATCATTGTCACCAAAAACGGAGATTATCGGATATCGGCGACCACCTGATCTGAGAATATTTGATGCATCCCAAGGAATTAAAGTATTAGATTGCAAGACCCGACCCCATTAAAGTCTTTATATTTCGATCTGAACCATCTATCTTTTGCATATATTTGAATTTATCATTCGTACCAAGAATTAAGTTGATCGGATATCTTTACACATTTAATCAGATGATAACTATCATTCAAAAAATAAATTGCGTCCCAATCAAGGAGCTTTCTAAACCCGATTGAACCAAATTTTTATGATAATGATTTAATCAATAAGCAAAACGATGATCAACGGTCTCGACTATTAAAATAGTTTTGTTTTATTGAGATCTGCTAAATAATTGTATCGAAGAGTATTAAAAATGTATAACATGTAATAATATTATTTTTATTTTTATTTTTTGATCCGGTGTAATAATATTAGTATTAGATATAGTTTGTTTATTCATAGGGTCTATTCCAGCACTTTTTTTGGGCTGCTGGCAAAGGGGGTGTCTATGCCAATGCTTTTAGTAGGCACTAGTAAATGGGAGGTCTATTTCAGCGCTTTTTCTTGGGCACTAGGAATTGGTCGATCTATTCCAGTGCTTTTGCTTTGGGCGCTGGGAAAGCCTCATTCTAGTAGCGGCTAGAAAAACCGCTGGTGTAGACCTCCTATTTTAGCGCTTTTTGCAAGCGCTGGTAGATAAAACACTGGTCCGTGGCAAAGGGGGTGTCTATGCCAATGCTTTTAGTAGGCGCTAGTGATTTTGTCTTGGAATTTGCAAACACAAAGAGACCGTGGCCCGTGGTCCTAACATTTTCTGTTGGAATTTTTGAGGACAACGAAAGCAAATAATAAAAGAAGAAAAGCCTACAGAGCTCCTGCTAAACAAAAACTTTTACCAAAGAAACTTGATAAGAATTCTAAATATTTTATAGTATTTCCGATTGTGTTAATTATTGTAACATGGGATATCCTTTTGTAGGAGTACAAAGATGAATCTGAAGAATGAATCACAAGTTTCAAGAAGACTTTATATACCCCAATGTGATAAAACTAAATATTATCATGCACCACAAATTTGTAGAAAAATTATGGATTACAAGTTCCAACACCCCCCTTAGTTCATAGTTTGCCTTTGATGTGATTTTTGCAATGTGATCTTTGAGAGCCTTGTTCTCTTACAATGCTTTAGCCAATGCGAAGTTTGCATGTTCGAGATGAAAACAATAAAGCTCCTTGTCTTTATAGTCCTACAATTTGGTAGGATTCGCAAATTGGTGTTGCCATGTGGAATTTGTCCACATCTCATTCAAGAGATTCTTTGAGTGATATTTTCATGATGTTGGTTGAATTTCCCTCCATATATGATCCTGCAAAAATGGCTTCACAACATGCTCTTTGCCTTTTGGCATTTCTTTCTTGTTTTGTTTAAGAAACTTTGATAGCAATTGGCTACCATGAAATTTTTTATTTAAAAAACTTTTTGCATTGGGTCATGGGATCCATTTGTTTTCAATTTTACTTGAAATTCATCATTTTCAAAACAAGCTGTCGGGACAAAATATTTGAGGTTGAACACAAAAATAATAGGGGGCAAGAATGTAACCACATGTTACACCTAGTTGATGAACACAACGGGTTCTGATACCATGTTGAAACTTTTGTGGACAATTGAAGCAAATAATAAAAGAAAGAAATAAAGATGTTGTTGGAGATGTAGGGGAGGGCCTAATAGGGCTCCTGTTGAACTAGAACTTTACCAAAGAAGCTTGATAAGAATTCTAAATATTTGATAGTATTTCCAATTGTGTTAATTAATATTAGGGGAGTACACGGTTCAGATTGATCCGGTTCTCTAGAAAATCAATAACCAAACCATTTCAAGCAGTTCTAGAAAATTAGGAACCAGAATCAAACTACAAGACCGGTCCGATTTTGGTTTGATTCTGGTTCTATCCAATAAGCATCCAAACACTTATTCACAAAATATGAACTCATAAAATTAAAGAAATAGAAAGATAATCTGCTGAAATAGGAAAAGAATGAAGAAAATAAAAGCTTTCCTAATAAATGAGATTTCATCTCTAAATAAATTAAGTTTAGCAAGGAAAAGATTAACCTACCAAATTCAAGTACATATTTAATTACACATGCTTGACGATTTCCTAGTCCTAAATTAATGAGCGTAGGGCGGAGACAGACGTAACACAATATCTGGTAAGTCTGGAGTCTAATCCACAGAGACAGTGATGTATACTAACTAAAAACTCGGGTTATTACAGATTAAATTGGCTCTTAGATAGCCACCCCTTGACAATTGATTGAGATTAACTAAAACTTAGAAATTGATTGTACTTTTCATATAATTAAAATGAGGTACGGTCGTTGGGTTCATATATAGCACTCACAACCAATTCGGATTAACCTGCTCCATTCAATATTCTTAAAAACGTTCGATTTTAGAGAGAAAAAGATACCCCGATAGATGGAAACCTTTATGGTTGCCATTTACCCATGCGCAACGGAAAATAAGTTTTGGTCCCCCATTCTCCTATCCACATGAGCTCCGACAATACCCGGGTTCGTCTAACGAATGTTCTTTACTAACCTAAAATTGTCTTTTCTTTATTGTTTGAAAATAAGAGTAGTGTTCGAACTGGTCACGGCATGCTAATCACCATGCAACCCTACTTATATGACTACTCACTCAATATTAAGCAAGAAATAAAAGAAACCCTAGTTTGGAACATGCTTCTATTAAACGAGATGAAAAATAAACAAAAGATCTAAATTAAACAAGAGCCAACGAACAACTTATATAAATAAAAAAAAAGAAATTTAAACGAGTTATCGACGTGTGAGTAATTGAACAAAGCTACAAATAACTTGAAAGGAATAAAACTCGGAAGAAAAACTATCAGAATAAAAGTCTCCCAGCCCCGTTCTTTGTTGACTCTCGGCAGCACCGTTCTTCGTGATTTTCGTCCGTCACCCTTTTCAAAAGCTACCAGACCCTCTTTGTTTCTTTTCTTTTAAAGAAGTGCTAGTGACAAAGAAAATTGGTAAAAAAAAGACTCTTAAAGTGTACATGCACAACCCAAATTTACTATATATGCAGTGCATCTGAACCGTTCATTTACACTTTAAGGATATTTTCTTTGTCTATTCTCTTTCTTTTATTGCCGTGTAAAACTTGGGCCCACGAGCCTAGTTTTAATTCTCCCCTTTAAGTCCATAATCACTCTTTTACTCTATGGCCCACCTTTTAGTCCATAAGCATTGGGCCCACACAGTAAAATTGCAAATCATTTTTCAGTAATGCTCATGGACTAATTAGTTCTGTGCTAAACTCTATATGACCTTCAAACAAGCCAGCTTCCAGTACTGTATAATATAATTTCACACTTTTTGTACCGAAACCTCCAAATACCTACAATACACAAATTAAACATAAATCTCCAAGTAATAATATAAAAATAGACTTAGCAAGGATAAATTAAGAGGCATGTATGTGAATATTTATACGCCTATCAACACACATATATGTATTTCTATATTTATCTTAGTTTTAAACGGTTCGGTTCAGTTCTAACTACGATTCATTAATTGAGAATCAGTTACTGAATCAAAATTAACGGTTCTTATTTTTTTGGAACCATAACCTGGCCGTAGAATTACAGAATCGGACCAAATAGGACGCTTCGGTCTCGATCAGACTGATTTTACAGTTCGGACGATTTTCTTGAACACCTCTAATTAATATTGTAACATAGAATGTCTTTCTATATGACTACAAATTAAGATGAATCTAGAGAAGGAATCACAAGTCCCAAGAGAACTTTACATATCTCATTGTAATAAAACAAAATATTATCATGTATCTTACTAAAGATACGTACACCCCAATTTTCTCGAAAAATTATGAATTACAAGTTACAAACATTTTGCTGCCGAAGGTAACCTTGGCCCAGTGGGCCGGGGCCCCCAATTTTTTCTTTTCTTTTTGTGTATAAAAAAATTGTCTAACCTAAAGCTCACCTCTGAAATTTAATTTCATCACCAAAAATGAAAGACCGCTGATAATATGATATACATGGGTATTGAATTCCATTCCATGATTTCATCTGTCTTTTCTTCCTTCGCTAACCTCATCTCCGTCTTGTCAAAAACAAAAAAAAACCTCATCTCCGTTGCCGTAAACAAGTTCTAATAAAGAGAGCTGCTAATGGTACAGCAGCTCAGTACAAATGGATTTGCGCCCGTTTCAGGACTTGCAAAGATGATCGAAGCTGCTCATTTTGTTCAAAAGCCTAAATTCTGAAGCAAAGTTGGATGATTCGTAAACGCCTTTACCGATATTGGATTGAGATGATTTTTTACAGGGATAGTAAATAACATGTTTTGAACAAAATGAGCAGCTCCGATCATCTTTGCGGAACCTGAGACTGGTGCAAAACCCATTTGTACTGAGCTGCTATACCTCAATCGTTATTGTTTAACAAATAACTGTAACTTCAACTTTGATATTTGGCAAAAGTACATAAACACCCCCAACGATTACGTTGTCCCAAAAAAATCTCCTCACATTTAAAATCGCTCATACAGACCCTCTCAACTACTCTATGTAGGCCAAGTGACACCCTTACGCCTCAGAATCGTTTGTGATGAACCCCCGGCCTCATCCATAAATCAGATGAAAATACCCTTGTTTTATTAGATGCATGCATTACATACATATAGCTCCTCTAACCTTTTTCTTTATCCTCTCTACAAATAGCCTCCAATCAAAACCCAAAGCCAGCAAACAAATCTGAAACTTTTGAGCTTTATTTAACAATACTCCCAACCGAAGATGCCCATTTCATCTAATACTGAAATTTTAGTTCATATCTAATAGATTCATAAACACTACGAACATATTCGGCACTCACTAATGAATTACATCCCACAGATCAGTCACAGTAGCCTAATAAACAAACCCAATCTCAAAATAAAATTCGCAATTCAAAAGGTTGCAAAACAAGTATACACGCTGGTTTATGTATAGATCAATTGAAAAGATAAAACAAACCCTCTTTTCTAAAAATTTTAGCAAAATAGATCTAGCAATGAAGTAAAAACAAAGCCCAAAGATCAACGCCTTACCAACACAACAGACAAGCGAAAACAATATAAATGTGATGGGGTCTTCGTGGGACAAAGTGATAGTTAAAGGGGTATTTATGTACTTTTGCCTACTATAAGAAGGGTATCTTAGTCATTTCCTCCTTTCCGTTAACAGAGTTAACATTTTTTTCATTTTTAGTGGATATGGGAATCTGTATGATATTTTAGCTGTTGTCAACATTTTGACTTTTGATTCCTCACATGAATATTATTTTATCACGCATTTGTTGTGTTAATTCCATTTGTTTTTTAGTTTGTTAGTATGATGCTAGTCCTTTATGACTCCCTTGGTGACTTCCTAATTTTTATTGGGTTCTAGCAGAGAAACACCCCCCACCCCAAACCAATTTAAGTTTAAGTGGTTTTAGTGGCTTTGTCATGGATTATGTTACTTTTTTTCTTCTTGACTTGCTCTTTCTTTGTAGAGCCCTTGTTTTTAGCTGGTGCTTCTAATACTCACAACCAAACCTCAATCTTTACTTTTTAAGAACTTAAACTAACAACTAAACAGTCTAAGAACTTGAAAAAAAATCGAAAGAGAAATTATAAAACTACAATCTTATTCCAGGCAACAAATATTACAATACAAAATACAAAAGCCGAGCCCTAATGGCTTCCAAATTAAGAGTACTGAGAAAACTAAGAGAAGAAGAGAAGTTCTGGTGAAGGAAAAGGTATGCTAGAGCGAGAAGACTCGCATTTTTTGGCTTGAGAGAAGAGAGAGAAAGGAAAAAAAAAAACTCCTACTCATCCTTTCTTTCTCTTGGCTGGATGCCCATATGTATACTCTTACGTACTCATCCTTTCTTTCTCTTGGAGTATATACAAAGCTGAGAGAGTGAGGAGTCGGCTGAGAGTGCGTGCATGTGGTGGAAAAGAGTCGGCGGAACGAGCCCGGATCCAGTGTGCCAAGCACATGGAAGAGGAAAAGATCAATGGTCCAGATTAGAGCATGCATTGATCCGACGCACTAGAAGCTTCCACGTGGGAGAGCACTCTTCTCAACAATTGGTGTACTAGCATTTGTCCGGTTCTGACAATTTGCATTATTTATTGTAAAATCCTTCCCAGGCAAATGTTTTCCCTTTTTCTTTCCATAAATGCTACTCACACGATATCTTCCGCACAATAACTCACACAACAGCTGACGTCAGCATGATCTCAGTACAAAATGACGTCGTTTTGTAAATAAAAATAAAAAATAAAAATATAGGTCGCGACGAACTATGTACTGAACTCCAACGGCAACAACACAAGTAGTATACGTTCCAACAGATCAAGACCAAAAGATCAGAACGTTAATGCATGGAAATCCACCAGCATCGAGAAACAAGCATGTATCGCTTGAGGGAGAATCGAAGTTTTGTTTCTTTTGACTATTGAAGTCAGGTTAGACCTAAATAAGTTCTTCATTCGATTAGGGGTTTTTCAATTTTTTTTTCGAATTAGGTTTTTTTTGTTTATAAGCACATCAATTTTGGGTTTCTCAAATTGAAACCCTGTAATTGAGGAGGATGAGGAGTAAATAGTGGAGGTAATCTATGGATCTGAAACAAGGAGAGAGAGAGAGACAGACGTGGTGGAGGTAACAACGTCGGGGTGGCGTTCACCGGAGATGGGGGAGCGTAGGTTGGGTTGTGGTGTCGCTGGTGGTGGTGGGGGTCGTCCCTCGCTCCTCTTGTCTGTGTTTTGATGGTGAAAAGGGGAAGGGG
This sequence comes from Rhododendron simsii, assembly GCA_014282245.1. Taxonomy (NCBI): domain Eukaryota; kingdom Viridiplantae; phylum Streptophyta; class Magnoliopsida; order Ericales; family Ericaceae; genus Rhododendron; species Rhododendron simsii. The sequence continues at coordinate 22,674 of WJXA01000491.1, read as the reverse complement.
GAAGGGGGAAAGGGTTGGGTTGGGTTGGTTTTTTTTTAATTTTATTAAACGACGTCGTTTTTTGATGAGGTCATGCTTATGCCAGTAATTGTATGAGTTGTTATATGAAAAATGTTGTGTGAGTACCATTTTTGCTTTCTTTAATCCTCCACTTACTTCCATTCCTTTCTTTATTCATTTCTCAATTCCCTGGCAAATGTTTTTCCCTTTTTTTATTCTTCCACTCACCTCCTTTCCTTTCTTTATTCTTTCTTTTCAATTCCTTTTCCTTTCTCCATTATTTCCCTTTCCAGACACGCACCTCGTGCACGGCTCCGAGGCCAGCACGCGCGACGCGCGTTTTGCCCGCAATGCTCTCGACTGCTTTTTTAAACACCATGTCCGATCAAGACCCGAATACAGTCAAAATTCTTGTTTCGGCGCAAAGATAAATACAGTCAAGTCGGCGTCGTTCAATGTGAGCTGGAATTGGATTTGCGAGTGATCGAGCCGAACTGAACGTCAAAAAGGGTTCACTTTAGACTAAATTATTTGAAATTAATAAAAACATACGTTACACATAATATCATCTAAAGTATTCAACAATAAACATAATTATATAGAAATTGAGATATATTAAGATCCCGTTCCAGAAACCTTCTTAAAAAATAAGTACATATTTTGTCACTTCTCATTCAAAAATAAGAAGGGTCATTTCCCAAAACCCAACTAAAAAGTTCCTTTCACATTTTCAAACTCAAAAATAATGTAAAAGAAAAAAAAAATTTCACTGTATTATAAATCTCAATGAGATCTATCAAACAAAATCCATAGTGGTAGGAAAATTATTTGCGTAAACACATGATTTTTGAGCTTGAAGTTGACTTATACAAAAAATAAGACTGTTGCTATGATAATGGGCGCCGGCAGAAGGAAATCGTACCGGCGGCCGTGCCGGGCCGTCTCCGGCCACCGGACGGCCGATCCGAGCCGTCCAAAAATTCTAAAAAAAAAAACCGAGGGGGCAAATGCGGAATCCACGGCAACCAAGGTGTGTAGGGTGCTTGATCCGAGCACCTCTTTTCCGTGTATATATGATCAAGCACCCTACACGGAAAGTGGTGCTTGATCCGGTGCTCGGATCAAGTACCCTACACACCTCGGATGCCGTTGATTCCCGCACAAGCCCCCTCGGTTTTTTTTTATAGAATTTTTGGACGGCTCGGATTGGCCGTCCGGTGGCCGGAGACGGCCCGGCGCGGGCGCCGGTACGATTTCCCTCTCTGGCACCCATTGGTACCTATATAAATTCTGAAAAATAAGCACCTCCTTCTTATTTTTTGGAGAACAAGCCTTCCTATTCAACAAAAAATAAGTTCTTATTTGGGTTGTGGAACACAGCCTGAGCACAATAACATACAATATTGTGTGCTTATCACATATGTTATTTGAGGGTTGTAAAGACGTTTGTGAACAAATGGAGAGTTAGGGAAGAGCAGAAGTGCTACATTTTATCGTACAGCTTCAACTTTCGGGGCTGCAACTTGAGTAAGTTTTCATATCCTGCTTTAATTTGATCAAGCTTTTCTATCTTCTTTGGTTACGTTATGTTGTTTGACCTTCCGATAGGTCAAAATAGTACTTGATTTGTTATTTTCATATTGTGCTTCATGTATGGTTGGCAAAGATGACCATAGCAAAGAGCTGCTTGAATGAGCTTTTATTTTTAGGCCATCAATAGCCGCTCACATAACCCAATGTAAATTCTTCTCACTGTAATATAAAGAGGATCAACTAACATATTTAGGCTTCCCCAAGATATTTCTATTCGTTATTTATATGGTGTAGTGTCTGATATTGAGAACAACTAGAGGCCGGGCCACACGCGGTATGTAAATTTTTAGAAATCCACGTTCACCACATGTACCTAGTGCTTAGCCGCCGCTGCTTTGATCCACAAGCCTTCCAAAATACTTCCAGAAATCCACCGGAAGATGATTTAGATATAGTTGAATCAATGTTGTGTGTAAACTTCTTGGAGTTGTCATTGTGTATCAATGATCGAAGATCTCATTGTACTCCAAGACTCAAAGTACCGAACTACTTCCAATCGATCTATATCCCGCAAAATTAGCGGCTCCCTCAACAATGGTTACTCTTCACCATCTCATGTTTCACACGGCTGCACGTCTATACAACAAATGGGGCAACCCTACTATTTTTCTTTTGCTCAATATTTTGACCCATATAAAGAGCACTACCATTCTCTTTTTATATTTTAATTAAGACCAGCATTCACGTAAATTGAAGGCTGCCACCACTAAATGTGCCAATAAATTGGAAAGCTAATCTCATGAATTTGTCAATGGAAAAATACAGACTCGATAAAAATACGGGATTCAAATAAATGTGTGATTTGTCAATGGAATTGCTAACCAAATGGGAGCTCGACTTTTTGGACCTTACAATCTCCCTCTTTGACATTTCCATGACAAAACACACTATAGAAGAAGAAACAGTATCCCTAACTAATGCGATCACTGCAATCACAACTCAATAAAGCAAAGCATTAGAACTATAAGAATCTACTCTCCCTTTTTGTCATGGAATGACAAACGAAGAACAGTGGGCCAATATAATCAGCATGAAACAATATAATGATAACAATAACCCATTGAACAATAGAACGAGTCACAAACAGAGCAACGTCTACAACTGTTTGATCGTACTTCTTGTCAACTTTGTAGTCGTCGAATCAAATGAATATTTTCTAATGCATAAACCTACATAAATGTAAACGTTTTCCAAATGTCCAAATACGTTGACCAGTTGCTAGCATTAAAGAGAATTTCCAAGAGAAGACTAAACAATAAACATATCCCCTTCATTTTTCAATTGATTTTGATTCAATTTTGTTCCCTTTTTCGATAACTAATTCAGTATTAATTGTACAATTATATCCTACCTATCCTATATGACTACATAAAAAGTTTAAATTCAAATTTTGTTGTTCAATAAAAGAGGGTTGATAACTCTTATGAAAATGTTAACCAAAAGGAGGAGGGTTGTGCGTTAGGTAACTGACAGCCAGCACGTAAAAAGTCCGTCAGATCTTTATGACATGAATCCAAATATGATTAGATGAAATAGCTAGAGGTGTTCACACGAAACTAGAAATTTGGAGGGAAGCATTAGAGTCAAAAGGTTTTCGAACAAGTAGGAGTAAAACTGAGTATATGGTGTGCAAGTGGTACCAGCAGTGCACACGAAGAAAATATGATGATCTAAGACCAGAAGATACCTAAGAGTGATCATTTTAGGTATTTAGACTCAATTATTAGTAGAGATGTAGAGATTGCTGATGATATAACCTATAGGATCCAAGTGGGGTGACTTAAGTGGAGGAGCGCTACTGGAGTACTGTGTGATAATAGGGTACCCATAAAATTGAAGAAAAAATTCTATGTAACTGCCATCAGACTAGCAATGTTTTACAGAATAGAATGTTAGCCTATTAAGAAACAATAACTGAACAAGATAAGTGTAGCGAAAATGAGAATGTTGAGGTGGATGTGTGGGAATACTAGATGAGACATGATTAGAAATGAAACGGTTCGCGAGATGGTAGGTGTAGCACCCATAAAAGAGAAGTTAAGGGAAAATAGGTTAATGTGGTTTGAGCATGTCTACTTTAGATCAGGAGATGCAGTAGTTAAAAGAACGGATGAGATAGCTTTGGGTAGCAATGCTACGAGGAGTGATAGACCTAAATTGATTAGATACTATCGTGCGCAACGATATGAGTATAGTAGGTTTAGGTGTAGCACTCAGAGAAAAGAAGTTGAGGGAAAATAGGCTAAAGTGATTTGAGCATGTTACTGTAAATCAGGAGATGCAGTAGTTAAGAGAGTGGATGGGATATATTTAGGTAGCAATGCTACGAGGAGGTGTAGACCTAAATTGACATTAGATGCTGTGGTGCGCAACGATATGAGTATAGTAGGTTTATGTGAACAAGTAGCCCTTGACAGAGCTCAATAGAGAAAAATGATTCATATAACCGACCCCAAGTGATTGTGACATAAGACTTGATTAGGTTTGATAAAGTCTCGCAATGTTAGAAGCATGCAAGTTTCATGACCTCTCTCTATGTTGATTTACCTTCGACGGAGTGCACATTATCTGTGAGGTTTGTGCTCGAATTCTCAGCTTACTCCTTATCTCTTGGAACACGTAGCTTTGCGTCTTTTTAATTTATCTTTGATTTCAGTCAATTGGATTTTTATTTTAGCTTTAGGTTGTTGCAAGGAAAATAGTTTACGGCCTACAGAAGTGATTAAGTTTGTGCTTTGAAGATGAAGGAGTAAGCTTCATTGTATGGTTGGTGTTTGCTTTGATCATTGTTTGTGCCCTTACGGTGCTTCCTTGCATGTACAAATTTGTTGACAAGTTTATGGAAAATTAGTGGTTTTTTTTATGTAATCTTGAATAATAGCTCCCTTATTTTTTTTAGCAATTTTGCATTTGCTTTGATTCCTTGGGTAATATCTTCTATTGAGATTAAGCAGTCTCCGTGTTTAGGGTGCATGAAAGTTTTTCATTATTTCATGCCAATGCTTTTGAATTATTGCCTCAGGAATGGGCACAGTTGCAGTACTCTACCATTTTCAGACCTTCAAAGTTGGACTATTTTTTAGAATTTGAATACACACTTCTCGAACAAGAAGAAAAAAATTACAAGCTTTGATAATTCATTTTAGTCGTGGTAAAAAACGTGTTGCGACGATCTACTCTTAACCACCAAGATTTCTTCGGAATTCTTTTAGGAGTCTTCGTACTTTCGTTTGGTCGGAGGGAAAGAGACGGGTTCCAATTAATTGATTCTCCACCCATCTGTCTCTAGACTATGATTCCACTTGAAAGGGGTATTAATTATATACTAGATGGATAGAATTATTAATTGCATTAATTTAAACCAGTCAAATGACATTAGTTTTTGAAATGACATTATTGGAGTAGATTTCCCACCCCCCAAGTAAATCAACGCTTTGAGTTAAAAGCTCACCATCCAACTCTTTTTCCAGTGGCGGAGTTACATTGGAGCCAGGGTGGCCCCGGTTTCCTGACCCTTCCAAGCTCTCGAGTTTTAAAAAATTTATTTTGTATATACATAATTTTAAATATTATTAATAATTATTCGTATATAGCAATTTATAATCTTAATAATTTTGATTTGATTTGATAAAAAAATCGGTTATTTTACATTCTTATTTCTCAATTTTTTTTTCATAAATAAAAATTAATCACATGACCGTTGAAGTTGTCTAAAGAAAAAAAATAAAATAATCGGTATATTTTAACTTTATTAGGCTAGAATCATTTTAATATTCAAATGCAATGTATTAAAAAAAATTATGATAATAAATATACATCTGGATAAAAAAATATTTATTTTTTACTCTGGTTCTCCTCGGGTCAAAATTCTGATTCCGCCACTGTCTTTCGCCAAACCCTACAAAGATGAAAGTAAAACATCAAAAGCGTAAACAAAATCTGAGATACAATGGGAAAACATCAAAAGTCCGATCGAAAGGTATTTTGGTAATTCAGCCAAAATGGCGGAAATGACCAATTTATTTTTATCGGCAAATTTTTTTTATTGATATCTGCAAAATTACAAAGATTAAAAAGATAAGAACAAAAAGAAAATTAAAAATAATTAATCTCCACACTACCTAAGACTCAAACGCTGGTTCGAGACCAACCAAAGTCCCTAACACGTAAAAAACCTAAGCCCCACAGTCCAAACCACCACCCTGTTGGAAACCACAAAAGATCGGGATTTGAAACGTCACCACTATCCCGCAGATCGCCGTGAAACCGCTGTATGTCGACGATCCCAAAAACTCCCCGAGCCAGCTGCAAACGTCTCTCATCCGAACCATCACCAACATCAGCAGCAAAACCTCGCATCCCATCCTCACAAACCCTTGCTGCCGCCGTACACACTGAACCGAAACTGCCACCGCCTTAAATCTGAGCACCACCGCTACCGTGACCGACCATCAACTATCACCTGAATCTGCCCCTCGAAACCCATACTGCCACCGTCAAAAAACACCAGCTATCTCCTAAACACCATAGCCCAAGGACCACCAGCAGCCATCACCAATATCACCTGCAAAAAATAAAAACCCTAACCACTAGAAGAAAGCCCCACAGCCCTCGGCTGCCACTGCCTCCACATCAACCGCAGACATCAAACCACCAAAAACCAGCCACCAAGCCGATCCGAACCGAGGCCCAATACCACGATCCTTCACCATCTGCAGCCACCAAAGCCAAAGGGGCGGAACCACTTGGAGGCTCCACTTGGCTATAGCCCAAGTGGTATTCTGAAAAACCAAAAAAAAATAAAATAAAATTATATTTTTATTTTTATTCCAAATAATTTTAGTCCAATCCATTTGTTTTTAGCCCAACCCATCCCATCAATCCAATTTGGTCCTGCCTTTTTAGCCTCTTTGTTAACAGACGTTTTCTCCCTCTCACCTATGTTCTTTCTTTGCTCGTGTTCTCTCCCTATCTACCACCGTAGGTCTGGGTTCTTGTTGATTATTTAGAGCTGAAAATCCAGTTAAATCAACTCAAAGAATTTCATAAAAACCCAGTAAAATTGGTTGGTGTGCTTAGATTTGCTATTACGTTGTTAAATGCAAAGAATTGGCCGGTGTGCTTAGATTTTTATTAATTTAGTTGATGGAGAACACTAAATTATATGGAACATAAAAAAAAATCTGGAGCATTTTTTGAGATTTGTTGATATCTAAGGGTTTTTATGAGAGCATTTTTTTTTATATTATATATGCATGTTAAAAATACCACTGCATTAACTCTTATAAAATAAATATCCGATATCCTCACTCGTTACAATTTGGACATTCACAATATACGAGGTCAAGGGTATGATGGTGCTAGAAATATGCGCGGTGCATGAATACATTACGTACCAGAGGCAGCTCCAGCTTAGTGGTTCCATGGTCAACTGAACACCTGAACAAATTTTTTTTTTGTTTAGAATACATATAAAACTTATGGGGTTAGCCTTTTTTTGAACACTCAACGTAAATGTCAATGAACTCACAATACTAAAAGTCTTGAACATCAAACACAAAAAGAATTGAACATCTAACTCAAAACTACTTGAACACTCAATCCCAACCCAATTACAGTCCATCAATTCACATAATTCATATTTGAACACTTAACACATTATTTCAAATAAAGCTCATAATCATAATAAAAAAAATTATAAAAGGAAAGTAAAAAGAAGAATCTATTGGTGTAAATATTATGCTATGTGTTCTCTCTCCATCTTTTTTTCGATGACTAAATGTGTTAATTTCGCATTCATGATCATAACTATTTTTTTTTTATCTAGTTCGCTTATAAAATTATGGACAAAGCTTTAAAAAAAATCAACTACATTGCAAATCCCGTTAACTTGAATAATATTCATTTGAATTTAAGATTACAATAGAAAATCTCATCATGTTAGTCTAAAGAATAACATATTTTTTAGAAGGTCAACCCCAACGTACTCACTACAATTTCTTTCAAAAAGGTTTTAGTAGATTAATATGTTGGTTAAACGTTGGCACAAATATGAAAACTCATTTAGGGCAACTGTAAAATTTTACCATTTCCATTCTCAAAACATTGTATATTATAAAATACAACAGCTTTAAAAAAAATTTAATTTTTTGTTAAAAAAATAGCATATATTTTTAAGTTCTTATTTTGCCTTGTAGTTCATTTTTTTTAGAATAGAGGTCATGTTTTTTTAACGTACTATTTATACAACTATATGAGATTCTGTACATATATTATTGGTTAATAAATCAGCTAGTAGAGTTAAGGTAAATTCTGAACACTCTATTACAAATTCCTAGAGCCGCCACTGTTACGTACAAGCCTTATTTCATAGAGATTACCCGTATATGCATATAATACACACAGTTTTATCCACCAAAATTTTTTTTGGGTTAGCCCCGCCATCCACTATCGCCGCCGCGCCTACCCATTAGGAAGCCGGCTACCCTCAAGAAGGTAACCGACGGGCGAACGGCAACGGATAGAATACGGCGAAGAAAACGAGAGGAGACAATCGAAGAAGCGGTAGGAGGGAAACGAGCCTCTCCAGGAGAAAGGGGAAAGGTTAAATGAAAGAAAAAGGGAAACAAAAAGCTTGGGGGGAGGGGAAGGTGCACCTCCCCCAGGAAATGGTGGCGGAAAACCCTAACAAGAGTTAGAGAGGGGGGAAGACGAAAGTGTTGCAACCGGGGAGAAAAATGGAAATGACCCAATTGGCCACCACTAAAAGCAGCATTAGAAGGGGAAAAAAGGAGCAAATAAAAGCAATTGGAAGGGACAAAATGGAAAAACACAAGCTCACACCCAATACCTCCAATATTTAATTTCATTTTTCCGATAGGTAGGATATTTCTTTCTTCATCTTATCTATTGGCTATTTTGGTTGGCGTGGCGTCTTGCCATTCTATGATCTGTTGGATGATCCATGATAAGTCGCACTGCAAACTATTTTAATGAAGATCAACCATGCACTTCATCAAAAAAGCCATAATTAATGGAAGTTCCACACTTTTAACGTAGACTTTTCGCGACATGTTTGGTGTGTCCAATTTGTCCTAATGGCTAGGTGAGGCGGCGGCATGGGGTGACATGGTCGCAAGGTCGGTTCTGAGCCAAGACGAACAAGGCAGCAGACTTAAACCCCCGAATTTTAAATCAAAACTAGGGCCTCAAATAGGTTTAGCCAGATATGTAATATATATCTAATCTAGCACTTATATAACACATAAGCTAGCTAGCCTAGTGAAAAAGTTTATTTCCTTTCTCCGAAAGGTATATGGTTTAAGTCTTAGAGCATCTGCATCTTGCTCGTGAAACAACCTCGCTTCGTCAAAGTGACGGGAAAATCCAAGTTTCTCTCCTGCACCAGCCTTGCTTCTTCCCTCGTTAATTTCCAAAATATTAACTTTGGAACAGTTACTCTTTTCTTTAGGCGAGGTACTATTCACATTTTATCCCTTATTTTAATGTTTTGTTTTAAGGATCATGTTTGGAGCACAGCACTCAAATAAATAAGTGTTCCAATTTTCGATCCGTTTGAACTGGTGCGAAGATATTATTTTTCTGATCATTTTATTTTAAAGGGTCATAATTAATTTTTAACTTTAAGGCTCTTGTGGACGAGCCCTAAGATAGCCATAGAATTAAATGAAGAACAAATACTTAATTATGATAGTCCTAAAGACAAAAATTAATTATGACACTTTAGAATAAAATAATAAAAAAAATAAGATCTTCGCACTTATTCAAACGAATTGAAAATTAGAACACTTAATTTTTTAACCGTAATTTTTAATATATAAACCGTATTAAAGATGAACAGAGTTGGGAAAAAAATGTTAAAAATGAGAGATGAAGGGTGAATAAAGTATGAATATTTAATTGAGTAGAGAATGAGAGTAAAAAGTCTGATACGGTAGACATTGTAAAAATGACTAGTTAAAGTAATAAAGTGGATTTTTAAGGTGTAATTTGGTCCAAAATTTGAAGAGTCTTGTGCGGATACCCTTAGGCCCCGTTCAGTTGCTAGGAAAGTACAAGAAAGGATGAGAAATCAATTTTCTCATAATTTTCCTAGTGTTCAGTTGGCAGGAAAATTCTAGAACTTACCAATTTAAGTTTTCCTGCAGGAATTACTTTCCTGCAAAAGTGATCCTGCAAAAAACACAGGATTTTGCGTCCCGGGAAAAGGAAAATGAGTGAACACTCACAAAATTTTCCCGAAAGATTCTTTTTCCTGACAAATGAACAACTAAACCTTAATTTTTCTTGCAAAATTCTTTTGTCAAATGAACACTCACAGGAAAATAATTTTCTTTTTCTTTTACTTCATCTCACTTCACTCTTTCTGGGAACCAATTTTCCATCAACTTTCTCGACAACTGAACGGAGCCTTAGGGCATCTTTTTTTCCTCCCCGTATGAACTTTTGTTTTTCCTCACAAGTTCGTCATAGGCCCCGAGAATTTCAGAGCCGGCCATCTCAGAGTCGGCCATGCGTGGTCACGAGTTCTCCCACCGGCTGCTGCTCTTGGGGATTTTCAGGTTCATGCCTAACGGTAACTGGAGTCCTTGCGATCGGCGGTCGGCGAGGCTGTGCTTGAGTGGTTGCAGATCGGGGTCTTGGTGGGCTGCAGTGGGTGGCATCGAGGCAGAGGTTTGCGGTGTCATATGGAAGCTTGGGTGCGAGTTCCTTGCCGTTTGTGAGGGTCATAGTATTGATTATTTCATGGCGGATTTCCTCAAGGATCACGCATCTCGTGGGATTCGCGGCATTTGTGAATCGTCGATCTTGTCGTGTGGTGGTGGTTCGATGCTCGGCCCTGTCGATTGTCGTTGGGGGCGGCGGTTGTTGCTTGTTGCTCGTGGTGGCTGTTTTCTACTGTGGTGGTGGTGATTAGGATAGCTGGGTTGTGGTTTGGTTTTGGTTCTTGGGCTGGGCTTGGCCCGTTTTGGTCTTGCCATTTTTAGGGTGTTTCGGCCTTGCCACAATAGGTGTTTTGTTTTTATCCAACTTTTTGTTGGATTTTCCTCCACATCTCCCAACTTGATGTACTATTTCTCAAACTTCATAATACTCCCTCCGTTCCGGTTTAATTGTCATTTTTTTGAGAGTGTTTGACCTCTCAAAAAATTGTCTATAATTTTCAATTCGTAATGTTTTTAATATACAATATGTATGTTGTTTGATAGATATCAATTAGTTTTATTATACAAAATCATAAAAAATATTATAGAATGTAATATATAAGTATATTTTTGAAAGACACGAATTTCGACAATTGGACAAACAAATTGAGACGGAGAGAGTAAAAATTTTATTGCCTAGAAAAAAAAGTATTTTTGCTAAAATACTTCAAATATTAACTCTTACGTGTCAAAACGTATTTTTAGAACAATTACAGTTTCTAATGCTATATACACACTACAATTGCACCGATTCGATCACACTTCTCTTACATACATGTGGAAACCACATATGAGACCAATGTAGAGGATTTACCTATTTGTGAGAAGAGTGTGGTTGGGCTTGTTCAAATGTAGTGTGTACCGATAATTTCAGTTCCAAATTTTTTTGATGTTTGACATGATCCATAGTCCATAAAACAAGAAGCTTTAATTTAGATACGCATGTGATATGAGACAATCGAATAAACAATAGGTGTTTATTGTATATGTAGAAGTTAAGAACTAATACTCTCTTCATCCCACTTTAAATGTCTCATATGGGATTTTGTGCACTTTCAAACCACCCAAGAAATATTTCTATGCGTTATTTATTTGACTTTTGTACACCAAATTAAAGTACTCAATGAGTACTTCAATTTTGGTGTAAAAAAAAAAAAATCACACTTTAATTTGGTATAAAAAAATCAAATAAATAACACATGGAAATATATTTTGGGGTTTAAAGATGCACGAAAATTTGTAGGAGATGGGACCAAGGGAGCAATAAAATTAGGAGATTGTAATAAAATAATCCAAAGATGGAAATTGTATGGTTTGCGTGATGAAAGCCATCTCTTCTCAATGTGTGCGTGTGTGGACAAAGTGCGTGTGCTGTAAATGTTTCACAATGACTAGTACGTATATATATCGCGTAAATTCCCCATACATATATCGCTTCGAGTTTGAACTTTGGAGAGAGAGAGAGAGAGAGAGAGAGAGAGAGAGAGAGAGAGATGGAGGGTGAGATGTACTATCCAAGCTACACCTTAGAGAGAGAGATGAGCAACTTCATCCAGGTATGGATTTCAGTAGTTATTTGTTTATGCTACTGCTATTTTTCAGCCAAGTTTGTCCCCAAAGGTATGCCCAGGCTTTTCTCAATCGTCCCTATTGTCGCTCTCTTTTTTGCCCTTCCTCTCAAACTACACTCCCTCCACCTTAGTGGCACCACTGCTTTCGCCATAGCCTGGCTTTCCAATTTCAAACTCCTCCTTCTTGCCTTTGGCAAAGGCCCTCTCTCCGACCCTTGTCTCTCTCTCCCCCACTTCATTGCCATTGCTTGTTTCCCTATCATCGGGATCCAGCAGCAAAACCCACCACCAAATTCACCTTCAAATCAAGAAAAATCACTTGATCAAGATGGCCACAACACCCAAACCCCACCTACAAATGGCCATAATGGAGAAAACCCGTACCCCAGAATCACGCAAAAGGGACACACATCGGTTTGGAATTACGCTGTAAACGGTGTTCTTGTAGCCTTGCTTTTACGTGTTTACAAGTATAGTGACCACATACACCCAAAGGGCATGTTGGTCATTTACGGCATCCAAATCTACTTGACGTTGAAATTCATACTTGGCACTGCTGCAGCCGTGGCTCGAGCCGTATTGGGGTTAGAGCTCGAGCCGCAGTTTGACAAGCCGTACCTCTCGACCTCTCCCCAAAACTTCTGGGGTAGGAGATGGAACCTCGTTGCATCCCGAAGCCTGCGTTCCACTGTATACGAGCCGGCCCTGTGCATTTCGGCACGAGTCATACCCCGGAAATGGGCGTCGCTTCCGGCCGTCATGTGCACGTTCGTAGTCTCGGCCCTAATGCACGAGATAGTGTTCTACTATTTGGGCCGCTCGCAGCCGACGTGGGAGGTTACATGGTTCTTTCTTCTCCACGGCGCGTGCGTGGTGGTGGAGATTTGGATCAAGAAGTTGGTTATGGGCAGGTGGGGGTTGCCTCGGTTGATCTCAACGCCGATGACCCTCGGATTCGTGATGGTAACTGGTTATTGGCTGTTTTTCCCGCAGTTGTTGAGGTGCAAAGCCGATGCCAGATCGTTTGAAGAGTATGCATGGTTGGGAGGGTTTGTGAAGGACGTTGTTCCTGGTGTTGAGAAGTTGTTCTTGTTTACAGCTTGAAAGGAATTGAGAAGATCTTAATTCCCATGGAGTTCAATAATTATACGTTTCTAGTAATTAATTATTCAGTGTTTTTGATCTCCGTCACGTGAAGCCCCAAGCCTTTCCGTACCAGACATTTGAGGTCCATGCACTTTAGTTTTATGCTAGTCATGTGTTTCTTGTTTGCAGTGGTTATGTTGTCATCTGAATTTTAAGTTCAATATATAGTTATGAATTTGGTAATAATCCGTCTTCGTTGCATGTATTTGTAGTTGTAGTTTCTCTCAAGTCTCTCCGGATCCGAAAGAATGATCCACCTTTTTAATTTCCACTCACTTTCGCTCTCTTTAGTAGTGATAATTTTTTTAAACCTCCGCCTCAAGGTTCTGAATACCGTATCGGCTAAAGTACCAGTTTCTTCACTGGTACGGTAAGTATTGGTACCGGTGAGATAACGGGTACCGTCTCGGATTTACTGCTACACATTTTTAAATTAAAAATAACTATTTAGGGTGGATTTGAATTGAAAAGTTAAGTAACTTATTTTTTATCTTTATTTGATTTTTTTTTGTATTTATTTGTTTTGCGTCAAACTTTTGTGACTTATTGATTCGTCTCGAAAAAGGAATCGGAAAAGTAAAAAATTATAATCAAAACTCATAATTTTTTGTATAAAGAAAAAAATAAGATAAAAAGACAACGAACTTTTATTTATTTATTTTTGCCTTTTTTAAAAAAAATTATTAGTTTTGATCAAAATTTTATATTTTTCCAATTCATTTTGCTGAGACGAATCAAAAAATCACAAAAATTTAACGCAAAACTAACAAATGCAATTTTTTTAAAATAAAAACAAAAATTAGTATACATTACCCTCTTGAGCAAATTTCACTGAGCTTCCCTAAGGTTTCTGACACATGCAAAGTCCTCTCCTGAGGTTTCTGAAATATCATTGACTTCACTTGTTTTTTCTGACAATATCAAATGTCCCCCCTATCGTTAACTTGCAATAGATGGTGTTAACTGCATGTGTTTAAAAGACCAAAATACCCCCTAATAACAATGTCATAGTAATTGTGCAAGACACGTATTTTTCATACCGTCTTTCACAAACATTAGTAAAACTAAATTCACCAAAAACATGCTTTAAGCTTTAGGCATTTGTAAACATAGTTAATTAGTAATAACGAACCCACCAGATGCAAAACTAATGCCCATGAATTCTCCTAAACTTTTAAGAAAAAAAATTGATTTTGTGCTTATTTGAATGTTTATGCATTTGTTAGTTTTGCGCCAAACTTTTATGGGTTATTGATTCGTCTCAACGAGAGGAACCAGAAAAGTAAAAAAATACTTTTACCTAAGTGTTTTGAGAAATAAGCACTTTTTAGCAACAAAAAAAAAAGTGAAATAAGTTGACTTTTCACCCTAAAAAATGGTTATTTTCCAAAATATTTGGGTAAAAGTAATTTAAATACAAAATATTCTAATGCCCATGAGAACAAAACAATTTAGCTAAAGCCTTTCGATCACAATTGACTTCTTGAAATTAACGGAAATAGTTGGTTGTATTTTTAAGAGAACTGAAGTAATTGCTTAACCCACTTGCCACCCCATTTGTTCTAAAATTTTGGGTTCTCTTTTGATATTTTTGTTCCTTTTTTGAATTTTTATTAGATTTGATTAATCATCCATCTTGACGAAAGGAGTCTGAAAAGTAAAATGTCATTACAAAAGGCAAAAAAAAAATTTACTAAGACGGAAAAAAAACCAAACAGCTAGTATTGTTCATATTTTTACTGTCTTATATGAACTTTTTCAATTTCGGACCACATTTTGAAACTTTTCTAATTCCTCTTATCAAGACAAGCCATCAAACAGCTGGTAATTTTATGTCTGGTGGAGTTATCTGTCAACTTTACACGTATTTTAACTAATTTTGGGGTTCAATCCCACCGCTGATTTGCAGGGAGCCCAATTAAAACCGGAGCAAAGCTCTATATTGATTGGGCGCAAAAGAGCTGATAGCACCTGAGAGACTCCACACCTTTGTATTTGGAAAGGAATAAACTTCTAGGTCTCAAGCCTTGACAACTAGGCCAACTAATGTAGCACCTCCGGTACCATTGTTTTCATATCAACTAGTAATGGTAGTACTCCTACATTATTTTAGATCCCTTTTTATGACATGCATTACGCAACCAATCTTTATAACCACATCTCGTCTCTTTGTGTTTTTGTTTTAGTATTTCTTTCATTGAGCTTTTCCATATCAAGGGTGCATCATCATGGAGCAATCGCACAAAGGTCCAACACAATTGAGCAAAACCAGTCTCTCCTATTCCTGCATCATTCATCTTTCTTTCCCCAAACCTAGGAACAAGTAAATTCAATCACCCACCTCATTTCGTCACCCAATGTGATTTCCTCTTTCAATTTGCACAGGCATAGACTCAAATGGCTCCATCACCACCATCTCAACCCACTGATCTTGCATTGAAATCATTCAGATCAAAGCCCGTCGAAAATTGAACATAGCTTTCAAAATTGAGATATGAGTCGATGAGTTTCTGGTACTCTATCACTAATATCAAAGCTAAACTTCACCAATTTTAACTTTATGGTATTCTATTTTGATTCCCAAGCAGAATTGCTGGGCACATCAAATTTTTTCGAAACGGATTTACCAAGGACAAGTTTGTGTTTTTCTTTTTTTTTCCAATTGGCCCAAAGGTGAGTCATAAGGGTCGGTTCAAAATTTGATTGAATTAGAGATATCGTGGAGGGCGATGCAGTTTGGCTTCTCTCAAGTAGAAGAAGGAGAGATTTTGTTCTTAACAAGACATTAAAATTCCGAGGTGGGAGAAAGAGGAAGGAAGGGTAAAATAGGTATTGTATTAGTGTAGAGTGCTGATATCATCGGTCATCAGTAGTTTCTGTCAAATTTTATAATGGAGAAGTAATGGAGGGGGCAACGTTAGTATTGTCAGAAAAACAGGGGAGGTCCATGCGCGCATGTGTCAGAAAAACCAGGTTAGTGAAATTGGCCCCTCTTTTACTAAGAGCATCCGCAATGGGAATAATCAAAACCAATAATCAAAATGTGTCACGTCAGCATTTGATTATCCATTTAGTTCATAATTAAACTTAACAACTTCTACCTCCACATTGGTTATTTTTGCACCCCGAACAAAACAAACCCCCATAATACATAATGCATATATGTCCAATCGCAAACGAGTTTCAATCACTCACCCGATCACACTAAATTATTCGTCTCGATTAGACGATTCCAATGTGGGGTGTTTTTAAATTATTGAGTTTTGAGTTTAGTTATTGAGTTTGGTTATTGAGTTTTGATTATTGGTAAAAGTTGTTAAGTTTGATTATGGAATGAGTGAAATTTGGTTATTTGCTAAAAGATTTGTAACTTTACTTATTACAATGTGGAGTATTTTTTAAATATTGTTGTTAAATTTACTTATGCACAATCATTTGCTTATTACAATGCGGATGCTCTAAGAATTGGTTCATAAAGCCACTGACTTGGTACATAAAAACCACTGTAAATCCAAATCTGCTGCAGCCCGGTACCCAAACGAGATGACCCGGTACAACGAAAAACATGGCGGTATGCTTGAATCGTCCGAGATTGGCTGGAAAGTTAGTCGAAATGGAATCAACGGTGCTACAGGCAAATATTTTTTTTTGAAAAACCAACCACTGTGTGACGTAAGCCTTCACATGGCAGCCATCTAGCGTCCACGTGACGCTGACATGGCACCCGCTTGGCAGCGAAATAATTTTGCTCCTCCTGGGAATCGAACCGCTGATCTCATGTGTACACGCGCGCGCAAACCAACTGAGCTAGCCCATAACTTGTACAAATTCATACACCTTTTAATATTTATACTATACTAACTGGATTTTTTTTAATCCTTTTTTAAAAATCCAGTTTATATACTATACAAATACTACAAAAATATTTAGGAAGAATAGCCCTAACAAAAGCAACGGTCTCTATCATCATGATTGTGTCACAGTCGAGTGGCTGCAGTACATTCAAATAAAACACAAGACTTAGTATGTTATAAATTACATTGAACGTGTAGATTTTAAATGTAATTACAAACTCAATTTTTACAATCTTCAATTTGAATCGTTGGGATTTCACGTCTCCCTAATTCCATCTATATCACCAAAATCAAAGATCGTCAGATTTCAACGACCACGTGGTCAGATCACATTTGATACATCCCGAGTTATTAAAGTATTAGAATATTGCAAGACCCGACCCCCACCTAAGTCTTTTTTCGATCAGAATCGTCTATCTTTTACATATTAAGGAGTATATCATTAGTACCAAGAATGAAGTTAATTGGGTATCGCTACACACTTATCGGACATAAAAACACATTTTAATAATGAAATTGTGTATCAATAAAGAAATTTTCTAAACCCAATCAAGCCAAATTTGTATGAGAACAATTTAATCAACATGGAAAATAAAATCAATGGTCTCGATCGTTAGTTCGGGTTTGAAAAACCGATCGCATGAAAGAAAATTGGTTTTGACGGTGTAAAATTCTACTAACGGTTAATGAAAACCGTCGCTCTAGTCCAGTTTATAGTAACAGTTATTGAAAACCGTTGCTATAGTCCAGTTTTTAGTAATGGTTAATGAAAACCGTCGCTACAGTGTTGTAATCTACTAACAGTTACATGAAAACTGGCGCTATAGTCCTATTTCTAGTAACGTTCTGCAAATCGTTACTATACCGTTCGGAGATCCCAAAATTTCTTGTAGTGATCAAAAATAGTGAAAAATATTTGGAGTAGTGAAGGGCCGGGCACCTTGTGTCCGCCTCTTCCGCCTCTTTGAGGGGGGGGGGGGGGGGGGGGGGGGTATGTGGTGGTGGTGGTGGGTGCGCGCGCGCGCTCTGCAACGATAGGAATAAAGTGGATGCTTTTTTTTTTTTGGCTAAGCTGATACAAGAGGAATAAAGTGGAAGCTGCTCTGTAGTGTAGATACCTGGACGAGTGAGAGCTGAAAATAAGGAAGTAGCATATATAGAAACCTTCGTATTGCTATTTATAGACTTTTATTTTCTTACCGGATGGTAGATGACAGTGGAGTCACTCTAAGGAGCGTACCGGTGATTGACTTTGCCAGTGACTGATGGATAAATCTTAAGGTGACTTTGTGTCTAAATCTCTAACAACTGGTGCCGAATTTTATTGTCGGTATGGATAGAGTTTTGAGACTCGCTAATAGCATTTAGACATAAGTTCGCCCCTTTATGTTTTTATGATATCGTTAGTGTTCTAGGTTTCGTTGGATAGAAATTAATTTATGCAAGTGCCGGATGGTTTTTAACAATTGCAATTTGTTCCCGTTAAAAAAAAAAATAGAAAGTCACTCCAGTACGTGCCAATCCCAATTTTAAATGAAGACTTTTTTTAAATTCAAACTACAGTAAAAAAAAATTCTTCGAGGAAGAAGAAAATTTATTGCAACAGAGCCGGGCCGAGGGCCCGAACATCATTCGAAGCTACAGAACGTAACCATGCGAGAAAGTCCTCTCCCTCCAGGTAGTCGTCCTATCATGTTTAGTTACAGAATGAGCTATCCTGTTGCAGTCTCATTGCACATGTGAAAAAGACAAGAATAAAAAAGAGAAGGAAGTTGAATGCAATCAAGTATTTAATGATATTTGATCGAGCTGATTTTTGCATAATTGTTCTACTTGATAAGTTCTACGAAGTGAACGTTTCCAATCATTGGAGTAAGACCAGAGCGGAGCCCGCAAAGCCAGGACAGCACGGCCACTCAATCCACGGAACGCGGCCTAATATGGGTCACCAACCTTACCCTTTTCTTTTCTGTTTCTTTTTTCAAATCTTCTACCAACCTTACTCCTCCAATGAATGCCATCATGCAAGTTCATCCTTTTTTTAACACTACGCACAGTAAAAAAAAAAAAATTCTTGAGGAAGAGAGCGATGCCGAGGGCCAGGACATCATTCGAAGCTACAGAACGTAACCATGGGAGAAAGTCCTCCCTCCAGGTAGTCGTCCTAGCATCTAACAGAGCATCCACAGAATGGGCTATCCTGTTACAGTCTCGTTTCACAATTCACATGTGAAAGAAGACAAGAATAAAAAAGAGAAGTAAGTTGAATGCAATCCAAGACGATCGAGTCACAGTCCGTGAACACAGTACTTCTCTCTAGCACGCGCTTGAACTACTTATTTTGCATCACCTTCCACTATGATTTGGGATAGATTTGGGAGAAAAAATATAGCCTTGAAGTTCTTCATAGCTGCTCCTAGTTGAATAATTTCCAAAATATTATACGTGAGACGTGCGTGTGAAATTCAAAAAAAAAAAAAAAATTACTCATTCAATCCTGTGGGCAAAATAAATATATGGAAAAAACCCTCACCCAACTCCATGTTTGCCCTCGGAGAGTTTTGTCAAAATTTCGACTCTACAGAAGTTAGATTTTTGGAAATCAGAATTTGCGAGTATCAATTATGATGTATCGTCTCAAACCAATATTTGAGCAGTTTTGTAATTGTTGGACTAGTAATATAGTACTACTAGCAGATGCCCGTGTCAAAAGGCACGTCCAAACCCAAATCCAAATCAAACCAAACCGAGTTTTAAGTCCCAATCACTTCGAGTCGGCTACATGAATCATTTTCCTCTATTGAGTTCTGTCAAGAGCCATTTGTTCACACAAACCTACTATACTCATATTGTTGCGTACTACAGCATTTAAAGTTAATTTCGGTCTACCCCTCCCCGTAGTATTCCTACCCAAAACTATCCTATCTGTTCTCTTAATTATTACATCTCCTAGTCTACGGTAGACATGCCCAAACCATCTTAACCTATTTTCCCTCAACTTCTCTTCTATGGGTAATACACCTACCATCTCCCGAACCGTTTCATTTCTAATCTTGTCTCTTCTAGTCTTACCACACATCCACCGCAACATTCTCATTTCTGCTACACTCATCTTGTTCACCTGTTATTTCTTGATAGGCCAACATTCTGTCCCGTAAAGTATCGCTGGTCTGATGACAGTTCCATAGAATTTTTCCTTCAATTTTATGGGTACCCTCTTGTCACACAGTATACCAGTAGCGCTCCTCCACTTGAGCCACCCCACTTGAATCATATGGGTCACATCATTAGCAATTTCTCCATCTCTACTAATGATTGATCCTAAGTATCTAAAATGATCACTCTTAGGTATCTCCTGGTCTTGGATCATCACTCTTTCTTCGTGCGCACTACTGAAACCACTAAACTTGCACACCATATACTCAATTTTACTCCTACTTATTCGAAAACCCTTTGACTTTAATGCTTCCCTCCAAATTTCTAGTTTCGTATTAACACCTCTAGCGGATTCATCTATGAGTACAATGTCATCAGCAAACATCATACACCATGAGATATCCTACTGAAATTGTCTAGTCAATTCATCCACAACTAAGGCAAAAAGGTACGGGGTCAAGGCTGACCCTTGATGCAATCCTACAGTGATTGAGAATTTACTCGTTTTCCCTACTGGTGATCGAATGGTAGTGACGACACCTTCATACATGTCTCTAATCACCTCGATATACCCTTTGGTCACTCCCTTTCTCTCCAGAACCCACCATATGATATCTCTAGGCACCCTATCATAAGCCTTTTCTAAGTCTATGAAAATCATATGGAGATCTTTCTTCTTTGCTCTATATTTTTCTACCATTCTCCTTAATAAGTAGATAGCTTCCATGGTTGTTTTTCCAGCCATGAACCCAAACTATTTCTCTAACACCGTAGTCACCACCCTTAAGCAATGCTCAATAACTCTTTCCCACAATTTCATCGTATGTAATACTCATCAATTTAATACCTCTATAATGTTGTACCTTTGGATATCCCCTTTATTCTTATAGACAGGTATTAGAGAGCTCCTTCTCCATTCGTCGGGTATCTTCCTCGTCATAATAATCTTGTTAAACAATTTCATCAACCAAGTCACCCCTAGATCACCTAGACTTTTCCACACTTCAATAGGGATACCATCTGGTCCTAAAGTCTTACTCGGTTTCATCCTTTTCAAAACTTTGACCACTTCGAACTTTTGTATCTCGTCCGATAAAATTCATATTCTATATTCTCGTCAGGTACATACTCTTCCTCCCCACTAAAGCCTACTTCATGTTTCTCATTTAACAATTTCTCGAAATACGACTTCCATCTATCTCTAATCACTTCTTCTTTTACCAACACCACCGAATCAATATCTTTTATACACTTAACTTGAAAAACGTCTTTAGCTCTCCTTTCTCGCAACTTGGAAAGGTTATAAATAATTTTTTCTCCATCTTTACTATCGAGTCTAGTATAGAAATTCTCATAGGCTTCCAACTTAGCATATCCCTAACAGTTTTCTTAGTTTCCTTGCTAGTTTGCTTATAACCCTGAAAATTTTCTACATTCTGGTCTTTTTGCCACTTTTTAAAGCACTCTTTCTTGGCTTTTACCTTGGTTTGAATCTCGTCATTCCACCACCATGTCTTCTTCGAAATTGGACCTTTTCTCTTCGACTCCCCGAGAACTTCTCTCGATATTCTTCTAATACCGTCAGCTATTGTATTCCACATATTGTCACTATCTCCTTCCACTCCCCACTGTACTTTTTGGGACATTCTTTCCTTGAATACAAAAGGCACGTCCAAACCTTAAATAAATTGTCTGCTCTACCCGTCCAATATAACTTACTCACTTCCTGCCTCGATCACTTTAAAAGCCCATGCCAAGGTAGAGAATAAAAATAAAAATGAAAAAACAATATTTTACAAGTTAATTATCAACCTTATTAAAGTAATATCAACTTAAAATGGAAAAATGAACAGTAATTAATTGGAAAGGAGAGTATATATTACCACAATAGCACAGCAGGTCAAAGTATAACTTAAGGAAATATTCTCCTAATCGGACGGTTACAATCTTAGCATGATGGCAATCAACGACTGTAGAGGTGCTCATGTTATCAACCTATTGTGAAGGGATGGTGTGCAAATCAGTGCACAAGAGGTTGGTACCCAAAGTGGAATGTTCATAAAAGGGACTTGATGATGGATGGAGTGGCTGGAGAATTAATATCATGAAATGTTATGTGAGAAAACCTTGTTTACAGAGCAACGGTAAACAAGTGTTTACGGAGCTCAATCTTGAACGTCCAAAGGTATTTTTATTTTTTTTATTTCTCTCATCGCGAAATGATTAAACCCAAAATAAAAAATGTGAAATGATGAATATGGCGGTGGATTGGAACTTACTGGTGTCACGAGTGCGTCTTGACCTATGTGTATGAATCATGACATTGGAGAACCAAAAGGGAGATTCTGGTGCTACGTTGGAGCATTTTCAAACGATGCATCGGAAAGATCCTTCTCTTTACTACTCAAAACCTTATACACAATCCTTCAAAATGACATTCGCTCTCATTTTTAATTCTCACTCTGCACTCGTGCACTCAATCCTCGCACTCGTGAATTTTAATTATTTAGAGGTTCATGAAAAACGCTTTCATGCTCACACTCTCGCACCCGCCACCTTTCCTCACATTAGCTCCAAACAACTTGATAATGATGATTTGTCACAAAATATTTCATGGGTAAAATCAAG